>PUFA01000645.1:0-135162 GCA_003508835.1 Eonycteris spelaea | reverse complement strand
ACTCCATTCTAATGGTTGCTTCTTTGTTTATCGATTGTCCCTTTTGCTCTGCAGAAGCATTTTAGTTTGCTGTAGTTCCAGTCATTTATTTTTGCTCACATCTCTTGCCTTTGAGGGCAAATCTATAAAATCCTCTTTAAGTCTAAGGTTTCCAAGTAAATTACCTAGATCATATTTTTTTCTTTTCAATTTATTGTTTCAGGTAGGTATTCAGATCTTTGATCCATTCGTGTTAATTTTGGTATATGCTGATAGACAGTCTTGTTTCATTTTTTTGCATGTGCCTTTCCAATTTCCCCAGACTATATATTGAAAAGCCTTTCTTTTCTCCCTTGTATATTTTTGACTCCTTTAAAAAAGTTATTTGATCATATACATGGTAGTTAAGCTCTAAAGAAGATTTACTGTATAAAGGAATCACATAAGCCTGCTGCAGAAAAGTAATTGTATGTCCTGGGGACCCTTCCTTCGAGTACCTTCGAGTTCACATGTTTCACAAGATCAAAGCAGGTAACACAGAATGTGGTGGGCAAAGCACAAAGAAACTATGTGTGGGTGTGGGGTTTCAACAGGCCAAATTCTATATCGCTTTGCTTCTGAGGGTATGCACCATGATTGACTCTGAGGGTATGCATTGCCAATCAAGTGACTGATCATTTTTGAGAGGCAGAGTGATGTGGCGGAAGGGACAGAGGACACAGTCGAGCTCGAATGCACCACTCAGGCTGAGTCTGTTACCCATCTGTGTGATGTGACTCAGTCCAGACTCGCCTTTTGTGGATGTTCTGAGCATCTTGAGATAATGACCGTGGAACCCCTTGAGATCTTTGAATTTTAAACAGCTGACATCATTCTCCCCATTGCTTTAAATAAATAAAGGAATGGTTTTCATTTTCTACAACATGGGCATGAGAGGCTCTCTCCTCCACCTGTCGAGTCTCACCTGCCCATCTAGTCAGTCATGCCGGTCAGTTCTGAGCCGGACTCTTGTCAATCAGACCCTATCACCTGAATTCTCTGCAGCTTTAAAAGGATCAACTTTGTAAATCCTCCTACTATCTAAAAAGTTCAAAGTGGTGAGGTTACTAGAATTCACTTCAACAGGTCATTTTTCCCTCTTTCCCTCCAACTACTCAAAAGCTTGCCTTTCATCTGCTGACACGTACGGTCATCACACGTGCTGGGAGGGCGCTTGATTCGGCACAGATGCCTCAGTGAGCATGAGAGCAGAGCTTCAGTGTCCACACAGGATGTGGTTTTTCTCTACCTGGAAGTCCTGCAGGTGGCTGTCCCATTTGCAGGTGAGTGAGTGCCTCTGCAAAGACCCTCTTGTGAGGAAGAGTGTCATGGGCACTGAGTCACACGTCACATGCAGTGAGCGTTGTCATGTGCCCTGTGCTCGTAGGTCTCTGCCCTCCTTGGCTTTGAGATTAGAGGTCAAGACAGACAATACTTAAGTATATCCTAGTGTGATGAGTGTTGGAAAGGGAAAAGAATATATTCTCATTTATATTCACCGACTGTATTTGAAAAGTGGGTCATCAGTATGTGTCATAAACAGAACCCATATGTTGTTGTTATGTTGATCTCTCACAAGATAAGTTTTCATTTTTACATTCCCATGTCACTAAGAGAGCTATTGTGATGAACAGGAGTTCTGTGATGTGCAGAGAAGGAGAACGACCAGACACCAGTTAGCTCATGGGAATGGCTGGTCACCGACCCTCTTCCTAAAGAAACCAGTCTGCTATAGCCAGTGCATTCTATTCATTCCCCTTCTGTCAGAGTTGGCTGGCCAGCCTGAACAGCAATACAGATACCGATCCTAGCAGAACCCAGCCTCACACCCATAGATGGAGTGTGACATTCCATCATGTGCTATCCCAAGCATCACAGTTGACTCTCTCCCTTGTCTCAAATGTCATCTGTAATGTAGGCTGAATGGAAATTTTTGCAGACAGACACATTAAACTCAGCATGTTTTATTGCCCAGAGGGACTTTTTTTTTTTTTTGAGAGAGAGAGACAGCTGACCTTAATTATCAGGGGCATTTTAAATAAAAAGTACCTGGAAATGTAGACTCATAAATATTTGGCTGTTAGTCAAGAAGATTCCGGTTTGTGCTGAAAGCCAAAGGAAACCGGAAGGGCTGTACTGTGCTGCGTACATTAAATTGGAGATCATGGAGTAACAGAGGAACAACAAAACCATTTAAAAATATTTCACCAAAATGTCATAGTTATAAAGGTATGAAGTCTGAGTTAGAGAAAGACATCTGAGAAAATGAAGACTGTCCCAATTCAGACCTGTCTGCAGCTCCGGGTTGTAGCGCACGGTAAGGTCCATGGGACCTGGGTCACGTGACTCCTTCAGCACCTACTCGCCTCTGCATTCTAGTTGTCATATTTGCAGTTGGCGCCTGACTGCTTGTCTTTGAAAGCAGAGATCTCCTGCTCACATTTTTACCCATGGACTTACAAGCAGCTGCCTGTCTTTGTTCAGAAAGTCGTCACAGATGTCTGCAGATGGTGGGAGGGAATGGTGTCTTTGTCTTCAAATTCATGAAAGCATCAGAGAGCTTCCACCTGGCTATTGGTGTCTGTGACTATGGGTCTGGTCTCTGGTTCTCCCAGTTTTGGTGGAATTGCCCAATATTGGGTCTGTCAGATAGGCCCATTTAATGTCTGAAATGAGTCATCGTTTGTGCAGGTGGTCTGTTCCTAGTTGTGGGATGCCAGAGACCTTCAGCATCCCTATAACTCCCTTTAACACTGCCTCAGTTTTCCAGTAGTTTTGTGATGTTTCCTGTGTATTGTGCCATAGATCCTAAAAGTGTAAGATGAAGGAATTGAGGATGTAGTTTGGAGTCCATCACATTGTTGACAAGGGGCCAGGGCAGTCTAAGTGTCCCGGTTTCTGCAGAAGATTGCATTCAAAAGAATTTTGACAGCAAGGACAGGAGAAGTGAAAACCCATGGAGAGAAAGCAGGTGGATACAGCTATTCCGTGTACAGCTTCTAGGAGCCTGCCTATTCTTCATTTGTGAGTGACATGGAAGAAAAATCATTCTTTATTGTTTCATTCTCACAGGTGCAAGGTAGTATCCCACTGTGGTTGTTATTTGTGTTTCCCTAATAGCTAGCGAAGCTGAGCTTATTTCCATGTCTGATGGTCATTTGTGTGTCTTGGGAAAGTGTCTGTTCAGTTCTTCTGCCCATTTTTCAGTTAGATGTGTGTGTGTTTGTGTGTGTGTATGTGTGTGTTGGTGACTTGTATGAGTTCTTCTGATATTTGGATATTAGGCCCTTATCAGAGGCGTTGTTTTCTAATATCTTCTCTCATTTGGTTAATTGCCTCTTTGCTTTGTTGATGGTTTCCTTTGCTTTGCAGAAGCTTTTTAGTTGGATACAGTCCTTTGCATTTAATTTTGTTTTATTTCCCTTGCCTGTCAGGTCAAAGCCATTAAAACCTCACTAAGTCCAAGGTGCATGAGTTTAGTACTCCGTTTTTGACTATACAGGTTATTGTTTCTGGTCTTATAGTCTGTTCTTTGATCCATTTTCAGTTAACTATAGCGTATGGTGACAGAGAGCAGTCTAGTTTTATCTTTTGCATGAGGTAGTCCAATTTCCCCAGCACTGCTCATTGAAGAGGCTTTCTCTTTTCTATCGTATGTTTCTGGATCCTGCGTCAAAAATTCCGTGCCCACATCTACGAAGATTAAATTTCTCAGCTCTCAGTTCTGTTCCATTGGTGTTTATTTTTCTGCCAATACCATGCCGTTTTGATTATTGTCACTTTGTAGTATAATTTGAAGTCCTGCAGATTGGCACACCAGACTCATTCTGTATTCTTAGGATGACTTTGGCTATTTGAGGTCTTTTGTGCCTCCACACAAATCTGATGATGTTTTGCTCTATAAAGTGCCATTGAGATTTTGGTGGAGATTGTTTTAAATCTGTATATTGTTTTGGTAAATATGGCTATTTTGACTAGGTTAATACATTTCCTTTTTTTTTTTGGTATCCTCTTCAATTTCTTTTACCAATCGTCTATATTGTCAGCGTAGAAGTCTTTCACATGCTTTGTTGAGTTTATGACTAGGTGTTTATTCCTTTGGTTGAAATTGCAAAATAGCTTTTTTTCTATTATTTTTTATTTGAAGATTTATTGTTAGAGTAGGAGAACTCTGTGGCTTTGTTTCCTCCTGACTTTCCTGTACTGTTTTATTGTTTTTAATAGATCTTTGGTGGAGACTTCAGGTTTTTTGATGTAGAGAATCACATCATCTGCAAAAAGTGACAATCTGAGTTTTTCATTCTCAATTTGGATGTCTTCTGCTCTTGTCCTATCGCTCTGGCTAGCACTGCCAACACTGTGTCGAAAAAAAGTGGCGAGAGTAGGACGATAAGAGTGATAAGAACAAGTACCTTGTTGTTCCTTATCTTAGAGGAACACTAGTTTTATAATTAAGTGCAATATTAGCAACAAGCTTTTGAACATGGCCTTTATATCCTTTATTCCTTTTCTTTTATATTCATTTACGAAGTGTTTTAATCATCAGTGGATACCGCATCTTGTCGAATGTTTTCTCTGCATCTATTGATACAATCCTATGGTTGAGGATGTGGTGTATCACAGTGATCCATTTGCACATGTTGAACCATCCTGGTGTGTCGGAATAAACCACACCTGACTGTGACGTATAATTTTTTTCTATATTGTATTTGATTTGCTAGGATTTGCTTGAGAATTTTTGCCTCTGTATTCATCAGAGATATTGGCCTGTGGTTTTGTTTTTAAGTGCTATACATGCCAGGTTTTGGTCTCAGGTTAGAATACGCCTCAGAAAATGAGTAAGGAAGGATTTCCTCTTCTTCAATTTCTTGGAAAAGTCTGAGGAAAACAGGTATAATATCATCTTTGAATGTTTGGTAAAATTCACTGGTGAAGCCTTCAGGGCCTGAATTGTACTAATTGAGAGTGTTTTGATGTTTATTTCAATTTCCACACTGTTGATAGCTCTACAGAAATTTTCTAGTTTTTCATGATTCTGTCTAAGAATGTTGTATCTTTATAAGCATGCATCCATTTCTTTTAGGTATTGAATTTGGTGGCATATAATCTTTCGTAGCATTCTTATATGGTACTTCGTATGTCAGTGGTATCTTTTGTAAACTTTCCTCTTTCATTTCTGAATTATTTATTTGTATCTTTCCTTTTTTTTCCCTCAGTGAGTTAGTTCTTAGGGTTGGTCAAAGGTATTCCCATTATCTAAGATACAGTCCAGAGGACTACACTGGATTATAGAGGTGGAATTATTCATATAATTAAAGCCTGTACCAATTAAAGTGATTATTCAACTCTAGCTCAAGAAGGGCTAAAAAAGTCCTAGGACTAGATCATTTTGATAGAGGAGAAACAGCTACAAGATCCAGCAATTTGATAGACTTTGTGTCCTAAGTTTTCCCAGGACCAAGTCAGACACAACAGACAAGACAGCAGGAAGGCTTGGGTGGCCAGACAGAATTCCCACTGTGCCTTAGACCCTGAATATTACCATTTCCAAGGGGGTGAATGAGAGTTCTCCTCAGCACGGGTGAGATAAGGTGAACAGCTACCTTATGCTAGGTAGAGTTGAGCTTCCACTGCCTATCCTCCACAGTCTGCTGAGTTACAGTCAGAATTGGTCTCCACGCCTTCCTGCCAGGCAAGACACAGACACAATGAGTAACAAATACAGTTTTAAACAAACTAGCACAACAAACACAAAACTATCTTCCTCTTTGAGGTCAGAGAGACAAATTTGTTAAGAATACTCAGGAATCAATTCCCTTTTTGTTCTTCTGAGGTTTCCCTCGAGTCTAGGACAGGGCTGTTTCAAGGGTCGTCCTGTGCAACACCTCAGGTTCCAGACCCAGAACAGATTCCACATCCAGACCTTTGAAATTTCTCTTTTCTTATGCTGCAAACTTAAGTGTCCTTAATCCATTCCGAGTTAATTTTGGTGTGTGGTGACATAACAATCTAGTTTCGTTCTTTTGCAGGTGGCCTTACAGTTTTTCCAGAACCATTTTTTCAAGAGGCTTTCCTTTCTCCACTGTACATTTTTGTCCTTTTTTGTCAAAAATAATTTGCCTATATCAATATGGGTTTACTTCTGGACTCTTGATTCTGTTGCATTGGTCCGTATGTCTGTTTTGCTACCAATACCATGTCATTTTGATTACTGCCATTTTGTAGTATAATTTGAAGTCAGGTGGAGTGATGCCTCCAGCCTCATTCTTTTTTTTTTTTTTTCAGGATGGCTTTGGCAATTCGAGGTCTTTTGTGCTTTCATACAAACCTGATGATTTTTTGTTCTATTTCTTTAAAAAATGCTGAGGAGATTTTGATAGGGATTACATTAAATCTGTATTTTTGCTTTAGGTAATATGGTCATTTTAATTATGTTGATTCTTCCAATACAAAAACACAAAATATTTTTCCAATTTTTTGTATCTTCTTCGATTTCTTTTAATAGGATCTTGTAGTTTTTTATATAGGTACTGCACATGTTTCATTAGATTTATTCCTAGGTATTTTATTCTTTTTGCTGCAGTTGCAAAAGGAATTACTTTTTCCACTTATATTTCTGACACTTCTTATTAGAGTATAGGAATGCTATGGATTTTTTAATGTTGATTTTATATCCAGAGACATTACTGTGTCTGCTTATTGTTTCTAACAGTGTTCTTGTGGAGTTTTCAGGGATTTTTATATAGAGAATTATGTCATCCACAAATAGTGAGAGTTTGACTTTTTCACATCCTATTTGAAAGCCTTTTATATCTTCCTTTTGCCTGATTGCACTTGCTAGCACCTCTAATATTATATTGAATAGCATTGGTTAGTGGACAGCTTTGCCTTTTTTCTGATCTTAGAGGATGGTTTTTAGTTTTTCACCATTAAGTATAATGTTGGCTGAGGGTTTGTCATATATGGCCTTTACTATGTTAAGGTACTTTACTTCTGTATCGATTTTGTTAAGTGTTTTGATCATAAATGAATGCCGTATCTTGTCAAAGTCTTTTTCTGCATCTACTGATATAATTATATAATTCTTATTTTTTAATTTGTTTATGTAATGTATCATATTAATCAATTTGCATATGTTGAACCACCCTTGTGCCCTTGGATGAAGCCCGCTTGATTGAGGTGTATAATCTTTTTAATATTGCATTATTGTATTTTTGTAATATTGTATTTTTAATATTGTATTATATTAATATTGTTGATGTATTTGTGTCACTATTATTTTATTTAGGATTTTTGCATCTGTGTTCATGAGAGATATTGGTCTGTAATTTGCTTGTTTTGTCTTAACTTTCGTAGGTTTTGGTATCAGAGTAATATTGGCTTCATAAATGAGTTGGGAGGTATTGCCTCCTCTTCAATTTTTTGGAAGATTTGAGGAAAATAGGTATTAAATGTTACTTGAATATTTGGTACATTCACAGGTGAAGCCATCTTGTCCTGGACATTTACTTTTTGGTAAGTTTTTTTATGACTGTTTCAATTTCCATACTGCTGATTGGTCTATTTAGATTTCCCAGTTCTTGATGCACTCTAGGAAGTTTGTATCTTTCTATATACCAGTCCATTTCTTCTAGGTTATTAAATTTGGTGTTATATATTTTTCATAGTATTCTTGCATGATCCTTTGTATTTCTCTGCTGTCAGTCGTAATTCCCCTCTTTCTTCCCTGATCTTGTTTATTTGTGTTCTTTCTCTTTTTTCTTTAGTGAGTTTAGCCAGGGCTTTGTTAATTTTATTAACCTTCTCAAAGAACCAGCTCTTTGTTGCATTTATTTTCCCTATTGTTTTGTTGTTGTTGTTGTTGTTGTTTTCTATTTCATTTATTTCTGCTCTAGTTTTGATTATATCTTTCCTTCTGCTGACTTTAGGTGTTATTTGTTCTTCCTTTTCTAGTTTGTGTGTTTTTTTTTTTAAGACGATGTGTTAGGTCATTTATTTGAGCTCTTTACTGTTTTGGGAGATAGGCCTGTAATGATATGAACTTTCCTCTTATGACTGCTTTTACTATGTCCCAAAATTTGATATATAGTATTCCTATTATCATTTGTATCTATGTATCTCTTGGTTTCTCTTTTTCTTTCTTCTCTGACCCAGTTATTCTTTAGTAGCATATTATTTAATCTTCATGTATTTGTGGCTATTCCTGATTTTTTTTGTTTGTTTGTTTTTTGCAGTTGATCTCTAGTTTCAAAGCATTATGATTTCAACACATTTATTTATACTTGTTGAGGCTGTTTCTGTGTTTCAGTATGTGGCTGATTCTTGAGAATGTTCCATGTGTTCTAGCAAAGAATGTGTAAGCAGCTGTTTTGGGATGGAAGGCTCTGTATACGTCAATTATGTCTAGTTGGTCTTATGTGTCATTTTCAAGGATGTTTTTTTCTTATTGATTTTCTGTTTGGATGATCTGTCCATATCTGACAGTGTGGTATTTAGGTCCTCGTTTTGTTCTGTTTCTCCCTTTAGTTCAGTTAGTAATTGCTTTACATATTTTGGGGCTCCCTGATTGAAAGTATAAATATTAATAAGTGTGATGTCTTCTTGGTACATGATTCTCTTTATCATTGTGAAGTGTCCCTCAGTATCTTTCTTTATCTTTTGTATTTTGAAGTCTCTCAATGCCATCTGATAGAAATATTATTTTCCACCCTTTCACTTTGAGTCTATCTTTGTCTTTGGAGCTGAGATGTGTCTCCTGCAGGCAGCACATGGTTGGGTTTTGTTTTTTTGTCTATTCTGCAACTATGTGACTTTATTGGTGAGTTCAGTCCATTTACATTTAGGGTGATTATTGAAATATGAGGTGTTCTTATAGCCATTTTATCTTTTATGCTTTCAGGTAGCTCGGTGTCTCCATTGCTTCCTTGCCCTCGTGCTTCTGTTTTATTTATTTTGGTAGGCTTTTATGGGTTTTCCCTCTGGTCCTACTTGTCTTGTATTATATACAACAGTTCTAAATCTTTGGCACATGGTTACCATTATGAATATGTAAAGGAGATATCTATATCTAGATATAGATATAGATTGATATAGATATAGATATAGATATAGATATATTAATTCAAAGAATCAAATTCACAATGGGGAAAGGAGACCAAGGCACACACAGAAGAAAATGGACAACTGTATATATGTGTATATGAGTGTATACACACACACATATTTATACACTCATATACACATATATGCAGTTGTCCATTTTCTTCTGTGTGTGCCTTGGTCTCCCTTCCCCATTGCGAATTTGATTCTTTGAATCCTCAACTTTTATACAATGGTTATGTAGTCACTGCACCACAAATTACAGTATCAGAATAGTCTCAGTCTTACTAGGTACTTACCTTTATTAGTGTGTTCTCTGTTTTCCGGTTACTAATGGGCTGTTTTTCAATTCTTCTCAAAGAACTCCTCTCAGCTTTTCTGGTAAAGAGGATCTAGTGGCAATGTCTTCTCTCAACTTTGTTTGTCTGGGAAATTCTTCATCACATCCCATTGTAAAGAACAACTTTGTCACCGAAAGGGTCTTTAGTTGGCAGTTTGTGTTCTTTCAGCACTTTGCAATATCATATACTCTCCACCTACCTGCAAAGTTTCTGGTGAGAAATCTGCTGAAAGCCTTCTAAGTTTCTCTGAGAGAGAAGGGGTTTTGTTTGTTTGTTTGTTTTGTTTTGTTTTCTTGCTGTTTTAATTCTCTACTTGTCCTTGATTTTACACAATTTTATTTTAATGTATCTTAGGGATGTTGTTTTAAGTAGAAACTTTGAGATGACAAATTTGTTTCATTATCGTCTATGTCCAAGTCACCTCCTGGGTGTGAGAAGTTTTCAGCCATTCCTTTTTAAAAATTAAATTTCTGATTTACTTCTTCTTCTTCTGTCTTTTTCACACTGGACCCCAGAGTCATGTAGAATGTTTCTCTCTGGTACCTTGTGGATCACGTGTGGTTTCTTTAATTTTTCATTGTTTTCCTCTAACTGGGTTATTTCAAGGATCTTGACTATTAATCACAGATTATTTCTCCTTGATAGAGCCTGCTTTTGATGTTCTCCTGCATTCAAAATTTTAAAAATTCCATTTATTGTTTTTTGAGCTCCTGAATCTTCATTTTGTTCTTTTTTATGATTTCCTCTCTCTGCTGAAATTATTTTTTGAGTGTATTATTTACCTACTTTCATTGAATGGTCCTGTGTTTGTTTGTTTGTTGTTTACTGGTAGATTATTGAACTTCAGTAAAAGAGCTTTTTTTCCTTTTTTTTTTTACTGTATCAAGCAGTGCCCCCACAGAAACAACTTAAATGTTTATGTTGGATGAATATGTAAAGAAGAGTTGGTACATATATACAAAGGAATATTATTTGACCATAAGAAAATGAAATCTTACCATCAGCAACAATGGAAAAAGACCCAGGAGGTATTATGCTAAGTGAAATAAGTCAGACAGAGAACAACAAATACCATATGATTTCACTTGTATATAGAATCGAAGGAACAATAGATATGAACAAACAGAATGAAAATAGACTCGGAGATACAGAAAATATTTTAATGGTTGTCATAGAGCAGAGGCGGTTTGTGAGACTGGATGAGAAAGCAAAAGGGATAAGAAGTAAAAATGGGCAATTACTAAATAGTCACAGAGATGTGAAGTACAGCATAGGGAATATAGTCAATAATACTGTAATAGCTGTGCATAGCACCAGCTGGTAGTAGACTAAGGGTGCTGGAGGGGCACTTCATCAAATTTATGAATGCCAATGTGCTATATATCTATAAACAAACAAACAAACAAACAAACAAATAAATAAATAAAACATACATACACACACACATACATACATACACACACACATATACATACAGAAAATTAAAGACCTAAATATAGAAAATATGGCCTGTATAAATAAGTATTATTTAGTCTTAAAAAATAAGGAAATCCTATAATTTGTCAGAATTTTGATGATCCCTGAAGATGCAAACAGTATAAAATATTGCTTACATATAAGTGATATTTACATATAAGCGTAAAATCTGTTTTGGCAAAAAAAAAAAAAAAAGATAAAGAAAAAAATGCAAATACTTAGAAACACAATAAAACTGTGTTTCCCAGTGGCTGTGGGGTGGGGGCAATGGGAGATGTTAATCAAGGTGTACAAACTGGCAGTTATGAGATGAATTAGTGCTTGTAATCTCATGAACAACATTACAATTATCTTTAACAATTCTTTATTTATATCCTTGAGTATTGCTAAGATAGTAGATCTTAACTGTTCTCAGCACAATACGGAAATGATACTTATGTAATATGATGAATTATGTTAGTGAACAAGACATGGTAACTATATTGAAATGCAGTTGCCCCTTGATCAATGTGGGGGTGAGGGTGCCAACTATTCACGCAGTCTGAAATCTGAATATAATTGAATTCCCCCCAAATTAACTCTAGTCCCTTACTATCTGCAGTGCATAGGTTGAAGAACGTCCACAAATACCAAAATGCATGGATATTCAAGACCCTTATGTAAAATAACAAAGAACAATGCATGCAGTCAGCCCCCTGCATCTGCAGATTCCTAATGTGGGCTAAACATACTGTTTTTGCTTCATGGTTGATGAATCTGTGGCTGTAAATCCCAGGGAGTTAGAGGTGAAATGACATTTGCTGAAAAAAATTTCCATGTATGCTGACCCACACAGTTCAAACCTATATTGTTCAAGGGTCAATGGTATACAAATATTTATCAAATTAATAAGTACATTAAATTTACTTAATGTTACATGTCAAATGTATTTCAATATTGCTATCAAAATCATCTAGATAAGTAGAACAATCATATGATCCAGCAATCCCCCCTATGAAATCACCATATGAAAGAAATATCCCCACTCACATATATGTGTACTGTGGCATCATTTACAATAGCCAGAGATATGGAAATAACCAAAGTGTCTATCATTCACGAATGGATAAGGAATATGTAGTATAAAATGTACAATGGAATACTGAACCATGAGAGAGAAGGAAATTCTGCCATTGGCAAAAATGCAGCTGGACCTTGAGATGATATGCCAAGGAGAGAAAGCAGACAAGACAAATATGGTTTCATATTACCTACATGTGGGAGACAGAAAAAACTCATAAAATGCAGAGCAGAATGGAGGTTAGCAGGGGCTATGGGGTGGGGTAATAAGGGAGCTGTTCTTTAAGATTACACACTTGCAACTAGTGAAAAATCAACTGAAAGTCTAATGCATGGCATAAAAATTATAGTTAACCATTACTGTATTATAAACATCAAAGTTGCTAAGAACAAAAGCATAATGGCTCTAACCACAAAAAGATAATTGCCTGACAGTATAAAAGTGTCAGTTAATGCTATGGTGTTAATCATTTTGTAATAAACAAATGTATCATACCAAACAAAATGTTGTACACCTTAAATAACGTTATGTAGTAATTGTATCTCAAAACACTATTTAAAGGGAAAAAAAATTTTTGTATCTGTATCCATGTATATTGTCATGTAATTTTATCTTCTGATAGTGCCCTTATGCGATTTTGGTATCATGGTGTGCTGGCTTCATAATGAGTTTGGCAGCCAATTTCAGGCCTTAAAAATGATCTTATGACAACACTGAGAAAGATGGTGAGGGGAGCCAAAGTCAGTGCCATCGAAAGGCCACGCTGCCTTCAGAATAATTTCCCAATCTTTGAAACAACTACTGAGTGATTGCCAGAGTGATTCAGAGGGAAGAGAGTGGAGTGACTTTATCTGGTAAAGTTGTATTTTAAAATAATATTAAGTAATACAAAGAATTTCCTAGGGATCATCAATCTAGTCTATTTTTGAACAGTGTGGTTTTGCTTTCTTCCTATAATTCTTGGGCATCCTGAGAATTAATATGGAATTTTCTATTAATTAGTTAATTAATTAAACACATATTTATCCTAATTCACCCTTTTACTAGCTGTAAGAGCTTAGGTTACAATCTATTCACCCTTCCTTCCATCCAACCAAAAACATTTATTCAGTGCTTACCATGAATCAGACTTTGTGTTACATCCAAAGAAGGAATCCTAACCCAGAATTCACCAAATCTCATGTTATTTACAAATTTCCCAAGCATATTGGGAAACTACATTTCCCAGACACCTTTGAGAACACTTATTAGATAGGAGTCATATGACTAGATTCTACCTAATTTGTACAAATTATGTATGTTATTCTCAGCTTTGACCATAAAATTTCTTGTGCAATTGTCCAGGTTCTCATTTTTCTCTTCTACAGTGAATCCAGATGGCAGCAATATATATAAGATGAAAAAAGTGTGGATCCCTGAGTCACCACTTGAAGGAGAATCATAGGACTGTGGTGTAGAATTTGTTTGTTATAATCTAGCCTCACTTTCCCTAACTAATACAGGCATACCTCAAGTTATTGCAAGTTTGGTACTAGACCACCGCAATAAAGTGAGTATCACAATAAAGTAAGTTGTAATATTTTTGCTAGTTAAGAGTCTTCAATCTGTGAAAACATGCAATACTTGTGAAGCACAATAAAGTGAAGCAGAACAAAATGAGGTATGCCTGTACACACTCTCTATTCATGTAGGAATGTCTAAGTTCAAGACTGAAAGAAAAGAAGAAATTATTTAGGCTAAGTCAGATAATGTGATCACATTTATCTTTTTCAACTAGAAAAATATGAAAAATAGCCAGCTTACCAAACAAAAATCTTAATCAAATGTCAGAGTCATTAATGAACACTGGGTTTCTATTTAAACAACTGGATATAGTGGTTACATTCATTAGAGGAGAGATTGTAGAAATTTCCTGAAAAATTCTGATTTACTCTTTAGAAAGATTAACAAAACTAAAGTTTTGTTGAAGAAATCACTTTCTCGTCATAAGAATGAATCATTCATTCAGTTCTTTACTATTTAGAGTTTATGGTATAATGTGATAGAATAGAGGAAAAAAGGGAGAAATATCAAGTTTATTCAAGTCCTGGAGCCTTGGATCTAGATTGTTTTCCCCCAGGAAGACTTTTTCATTTACTTCCTCAGAGAATGCTTTGCTGACAGCCTGATATAAAGCAGTCACCCAGTTACTCTCTATCAAATCGTCTGACTCTAATTCTCTGAATAATGCTCCCGCTATCTTAAAGTATTCCTGTTTATGAACTTTGTTTGTTTTGTTATTGACTATCTCCTTACTAGACTGGAGGAAAGAACTTAGTTAAACATGATCTCCAGCACAGTGGACCATGGCTAGAACATAGTAGGAGCTCCATAAATGTTTATGAAATAAATAAATGAATGGCGGGAGAGTGAACAGGAGTGAAAAAGTGAATATTGAAATTTTGAAACAGATTTCAACATGCTGAATGGTCATGCTTGAAATGTGCCTTGAATGAGAACTTTGATGGAGCTATATTTATCATTCTTCATCAGAGAAAAATCAGTGTCAATTAGCATCATCTCTGTTGAAATAAAATTTTATGCTGTGACACACTGGAGCAAGTCTATTCCTGAAGAATTCCTTCTTTAGACTTGACAGAGTCCCAGAGATGGAAATAGCTTTGAATCTAATGTAGTTTATATACATTAAACCCCTTTATCATGACATACTTCAAATCATTTGATGCCCAAGATGCAATTTTTTTGTTGTTGTAGAAACTAAAGGAAGCAAGATCTCTCTTTCAAAAGGGATGTAAATTTTAGGACTTGGGGCTCCTCTACCTGACCTAACTGCTCCAGTCCCTGCAGCATGGGCATTTCAGACCTGAGTTATCAGGAAATCACAGAACATGTAAGGGGTCCGTTCTCTGACCTAATATTGTCATCAGACTATGAACTAAAATCAGTTTTGAAAGCCATGTCTTAAATGAGTGTAAAGGCTAAAAGGATGTGGTCGCAATCCTGGAGACAGAAGTTTTAGTCAGAAGATAGGTCAAGAAAAAAATTGACAAACACAAACTGCATGGAACTGGACCCTACCAGGACTGAGCTTGCTGTTTTATCAGACGTCAATGTCTCCTCAGGAAGCCATATGAGCAGGCTCATTGAAGCTGAGCTGAACAATTAAGCACTAAAGAGAGGCTCACGTAGTAATGGCTTTAGTAACAGTTACAACAAACATTTATTGAGTACTTACTGTGTGCCAGGCACTCTTCCAAGTGCTTTAAATGCATCATCTCATTTAATTACCAGTGAGGGGGGATTAGTAATTTCTATCTACAGACCATAACACTGAGGTTAATTAACTTGCCCAAATACAGATAGACTTTCCTGACTTTAAAATTCAAAGTTTTAACCACCTCACCAAACTTAAATTCATTTTGAACGTCATGAAACATGGTAACACTTCTAGAGTGGCAAAAAAAAAAAAAAAAGCATGTGACACAAAAACATTGACATAGGTATATTTTATTCACATCTTCTTTTGATTAATAGGATCAAAATGTTCAACTCATGAGACAATATGTGGTGTAGTGGAGAGAGTAAAGTACGCCAAACAAAGCGTCTATGCCCTGCCTCTTTTCTGCATTAACCGTTAGTATCACCCCAGATGCCTCATCACTCTGACTCAGTTTCCTAGTCTTACAGATGGGACTGATCCCTGCCCTATATTTCCCAGTCCTCAGAAAGCTTTCTGAAAGGCCCAACAAGGAAAGATTCTAATTTAGGTTAGTGAAATAGTTTAATCCAGTTTAGCCTCCCATTTCTGTATGCCCACTAGGTATACAGAAAAAGAAATACCACAATATAATCACAACATAATCAAAATCTCATCTGCATGACAGGAAACCTAAATGGTTCTCCATGGCCTTTGTTGTGCTTTCTCTCCTTAGAGGGATAGAAAAGGGAAAGTCCTATCATCTATGCCAAGGAGGGCAGCATGAAGTAGCTTGGGGCAGGAGTGGAGAACAAGTTCTCACCTCACAACCATCCTGGGAGGCAGCTGGTATAGTGTGGCAGCCTATAAAATGCCAGGAGAGCGGGGATTGCACCATATCCATCAACT
Source organism: Eonycteris spelaea (assembly GCA_003508835.1). NCBI lineage: Eukaryota > Metazoa > Chordata > Mammalia > Chiroptera > Pteropodidae > Eonycteris > Eonycteris spelaea. Next base: position 119,063 of record PUFA01000645.1, on the reverse strand, counting down.
ACTTAAATTCTTTCAACATTTTTATTATCTGATATCTAAATTATAAAGCTTCAAGATAATGTTTCTTTGGTATTTTCAAGGCAGAAATTTTGGATTAACTCTTTATATATTATACTCAGACAAGATGGAGGGGGTTTCTTGGTCTGGCTGCCTTTCCCTGAGAGGCAGATGTAAATCAAGCAGGGAGGGCATGAGACTGAGTGTGTGAGTCAGGAAGACTGTGATGCCCAGAGGTACTGAGGGACCTCAGGACTGGCCTTGAGGAGCCCTGCAATTGAAGGGTGGAGCCCAAGAGATGATTCAAAACAACATTCTTCCTTTTTTTCCTGCAAATGTTGCTTTGGTTACACAAACCCAGGTATTGTCCTGAGCCTAGAGCTACATTTAAGACAGACTTTTAAAACAATCAGACTGAGGCTTAAATCCTGCCTATGTCACTAATTAACTGTGACTGTGGGCAGTTACTTGACTCTTTGAGCTCAGCTTTTTCAACTAAAAACCTCAGTTATGACTGTGAAAATTAAGTTAGATTAGATAAGTGAAGCATGATGGGCAGTGAGGGCACCTACCCAAGGCTGTGAGCCCAACGAGGTAGGAGTTGCGTCTTGGATTCACTTTGAATATTCAGTGTTTACTGGGGTATACAAAAGGTGCTAAAATAATTTTCTGTTGAAGGCTTGAAGGTTAATGGAAGAGACATATTGGAGGCCAGGAAGCAAGCTAAGGGTTTAGAACAGAACAAAAAATCAAAATGTCGAGAACAAAAAAAAGCAGGAAGAGGGTGTAGGAACAGAACACCCATAGTGACTAAAGTTACTGAGGGGCAGGCCTCTGCAGAAGGTGGTAAATGTATGTATGAGCACAGAATGAAGATTTATAACACACACTGGGGTCTCCCTCTCAGACCAGCCCCACAGGCTATAAACATATTCTGCCATTTTTCTAGCAACCACTAATGATTATAATAATAAACACAACTAACTAGCAGCACGAACAGTTCAATTATTAGTTGCCTGGTGCAAAAGCTGAGGATGGAAAGATAGGCTCTTGAGACCAAACCAGAGCTGTGGTTGCTTCTACCTCTTCCAGATCTTTACAAACCATCTGCCCAATAGGGGAGGTAACCGAAAGTCCAGGTTGTCTAAGTTCAAGCTTGTGCCCTAATGCAATCAACAGAGCCAGAGTTCTCACACTTTAGTGTATATACCATTCACCTAGAGATCTTGTTAAAATACAGATTATGATTTAGTAGGTCTGGGTGGGACCTGAGACTCTGCATTTTAAAAAAACTCCCAGATGAGGCTGATGTTATTTCTCTGAGGACCACACGTAACAGTAGTAAGGATCTTCCACTGTCTGTCAGCATCACTTTGGTTGTTTGTTTAAATTACAGATTCTGAGGCATCGGTCACCCATCCAATGTGCCTCAGGGGCTCAGAAAGACCTGCTCTGAAAGCTCCCCTTCAGAAATTTCTACCCGCCTTTCCCACCAAACCTTTTCTTTGGGTTAAGGGAGAAGAAACAGAAAAATGACCCATTAATCACTGAACACACCTTAGGCTAAACACAGGAGAAGGCATCAGGGGACCTGGCAGTTCTGAGATGGGGTTTTTTGAGGGGCAGCAGCTCTTCTGGGTCCAAGGAGCCACTCTTGAGTTTTTTTTTTTTCCTTCAGACATTCCAAGGTTTAGTTGTGAGGCATATGTGTGGTTTTGTGGGAGTTGGTCAATACAGGCATACCTTGGAGATATTGTGGCTTCGGTCCCAGGCCACAGCATTAAAGCCTGTTGTAATTTTTTGAACAGAACAGCAGGGTGCTAAAAAAAAATAAACGTAGAGAACTGAACTGCCTGGTGTTAGAAGAGAGATATTTCCAGGTAGAAGTTAATCTCACATTGTGTTTCGCAGGAGATAATCCAGGGGATGAGTGGAGTGGATGGAGGAGGTCTCTGAGTTGAGGGACTAAAAGGTAGAAGTATGGAGGGAGTAAGGAATAAACTCTAGGGGGGCCTCCTTAAAAGCTGGTAGATTTTAACAATCAGAAATACCTCAATTTATCAAGGACCCGCAGGACACTCTTCTTGAACAGCTCTCATAGTGAGGCCTGGGACTGCTACCAGACCACATCCTGGCCTCTAGCAGCAGGATGGTCCCTCAACACATAGTGACTGGGCTTTTAGAGACCTCCCCAAGGGTGTCATTTTGATCATTCTTGCCAGCAGTAAAATATCACCCAGCTAGTGAGCTGTCCATTACAAACAGTTCCAAACTACTTCTCCACTCCCCGGCCTTATTCCTAACTATCCCAAAGTGGCAGAAGCAAAAGAAAAAAGCAGATTTTCCACACATTTCAGAGCAGTGTAAGTAAAAGGCATGGTCAAGGTCTCTGAGAGAGAAAGGAAGGGCAAAGAAAGAGTTGCCTTGCTGAAAGACAAAGCCGGGTGAACAACTGTGTCTTTGCCTCATGGACAAAGGAGAATGAGGGACTCATGCCAGGCTGACTCGAACTGATTGGCCCTCTGTGTGCTATGGAAATGCTGGCAAGGCAGTGAGACAGGCATGCACTTTTCAGGCAGAAAAAAACATGACCCATGAGATAGTTTCTGGCTCCAGGGACAAGGATGGGGTTGCCCAAGGCCCTATGGCAGACTTAGGAAGGCAGGGGCTGCTGGGTCAGGGAGGCCTGGCTGCCCCTGCAGCCCTCAGAATCTATCCCTTCTGTAGCACCTTCACTGGGCTAGAGTGGCTGTACCAGCTTGGCCCACTCCTATGATCATGTGGGACAAAGTTAGCCAATCCAAGGTGATGACTGCAGGATCCTATGAAATGTCAAGAAGGCCTGAGACACTGCTCTATTTGGAGGGAAGTTACTAAGAACAAGGCAGGGGGTTTGGAAGGAGAGAACCCAGAGCACCCCATCTGTCAGTTGGTCAAGAAGGCTTTACTGGGTGGGTTTTACTGGGCTCAGTATGTGGCTGAATTGTCTCGTACTGCCTAACTTACGACCTTTGAGGCATAGATGGTGAATAACTTAGCAGAGATGAGGTTTACTGAAGACTTGCCCCTCCAACTACCACACAAACCTCAAAGAGGTGAAGACATGTATTAGACTTCTCTTCAGATACTTTGCCCTAGGGCCTTGTTGGTGGGTGGGGCCAAGCCAGAAATCATGATTCAGAACAAATGAATGTGAAGTTAATTACATCTGAGTGGTCTGGAAAAATCCATATGAATTACATAGTATAAACCTGCTGTGATCATGTGCTAAATTGGGTGGCAGTTGAGTACAGCTGTGGAGAGATCTCTAGGGCCCAAAGTGATCAGGAAAAGTGTCGTGGAAGAGGGAGAACTGGAGTTAGGTGCTGATAGGACAGGGCAGGCTATGGACAGGCAGAAGAAAGTGGGAAGGCATTTAGGAGGGAAGAGGCAACATAACCAAAGCCCCTGAGACGAACATGGTGAGTTCAGAAGCTTTAGGGGGATTAGATTGTTTGGAATTTAGGAGGTGCTCTGAAGAGCATGAGAGAAGAGAGCACTGGCAGCTGGAGTTTAGAAAGGGGCCCATTGCAGGACCCTACAGAGCCTAGGAGGGCCTCAGCTGTCACAGTTTTCTCTTGAGACTCATCCTCAGTTTTTTCTGGGGTTTAGGGAGAACTTTCATCATCTTTCCAAGCACTTTTGTTGATTTTTCAATTCTCCCTCACTGAATCCCCGAGGAAGGTCAAAGAGGCAGGTGCTACTCATCTGAGGTACTAAAAGTCTGGTGCTGAGAGGATGATGCTGCTTCAGAGTGACTTTTGAGAGAGAAATTTTGGTGTCTTATGAGTTTCAAGTCTTTTAAGCATGGAGTCAAGAAGATAGGAGGAGATATGGGGCAGGATGTGGTACCCTAAAGAAGCGGAAAGGCTTTAAGCACAGGACTGGCTGTAGGGGCAGGAAACTGGGCTTTAAGTCGGGGGCTTGGCTTGCGGGGAAGAGAGATAAAAGAGTGTCTCAGACCACTGCTGGAAAGTTGATGTACTGTGAGATCCTGGGTATGTGTAATACCTTCCCCTTCTCTGGAAGAGGCATCAGGACTCCCTTTGAAAAGAGAGCATCCAGGATCTATTAAAAGAACAGGCCAAAAATGGCAACAATGTTTGCACTTCTATTCAACTTTGTACAGGAGGGCCTAACAAGAAAAAGACATTAAAACATGTAGATTGGAGAGGAAGAAGTAAAACCATCCTTATTTGCAAATATGACCTTGTATGTAACAAAGCCCAAGAAATCTACAAAAGTCTATTAGAACCAATAAGCAAATTCAGTACATTTGCAGGATACACCATAAACACAATCAAAAATGAATTTAAGAAAACACTTCCATTCATGACACATAAAAAAAGAATAAAATATTTTAGGAATAATTTTAACAAAAGAGGTAAAAGACCTATATACTGAAAACCTCAAAATATTGGTGAGAGAGATTAAAGGAGATGTCAACAAATGGAGAGATATACCATGTTCATGAATTAGAAGATTCAATATTGTTAAAATAGAAATTATCCCCAAATTGATCTATTGTTTCAACACAATCTGTATCAAAATCTCACCAGGTGTTCTTCTATTTTTTTTGTGTACTTGACTAGCTGATCATAAAATTCATAAGAAAATACAAAGGGCCTAGAGAAATCAAAATAATTTTGAAAAAGTACAAAATTGGAGGATTTATTATAAAGCTAAGTAATCAAGACAGTATGGTATTGAGCTGAAGATATGCATATAGATCAATAGGACAGAATAAACACCAGAAATATAAACCTTTAATTTATGGTCAATTAATTTTTGACAAAGGTGCAAAAGCAATTCAATAGTTTTTTCAATAAGTGATGCTAGAACAATTGGATATCCACATGCTAATAATAATAATAATAATAATAATAATAAGGATGATGATGATGATGATGTAATAACAACTTCTTTCCTTCCCTCATGCCATTGACTCAAATAAATCCGTTTCCTTAATTTGAGAGCTAAAGTATAAAACTTCCAGAGGAAAACAGAGGAAAAGCCTTTGTGAACTGGATTAGGCAAAGATTTCTTAGACATGACACCAAAAGTATGACCCTTAAAAGAAAAATATTGATAAATTGGACTTTATCAAAATTAAAAACTTTGTTTCTCATAAGATAACATTGAAAAAATGAAAAGGCAAGCCACAGACTGGGAGAAAGTATTTGCAAATCACATATCTAATAAAGAACTTGTACCCAGAATACGTAAAGAACTCTTACAACTCATAAAGATATAAACTGATTTTTTTTAATGAGCAAAAGATTTTAATAAGCATTTCACCCAAGTAGATATTCGCAGTCAACAAGCATATGATATCATCTATCTTTCTATGTATCTATCACCTATTTATTTATCTATAGATTTATCTATCTACAATCTATTATTTATCTATTTTAATATCTTGTATGTATTGTTTCTAAATATCTATGTACCATCCTACTCGACATTCGAATCTTCTATTTAACCATTATATATCAATATTTCTATTTTTATTCCTCTCTCTGCCTGCTCTTTCTTTATTTTTAATTTTCTGTCTTTTTCATTTTATATGTATACCTCATTATCGATCTATGTTTTTGTCTATCTACTGTTATATTTCTATATAGCGATCTATTTATTCATCCATCTTTCTGTCTTCTCTCTCTATCATCTATCTTTATCTATCTAACTTATTTATATATCAATAAATCCATCAATCTTTCCTTCTATCTCTTGTACTATGTTTCTCAGTATAATGCAATCTTTTCTAATTGACCAAACCATTAATACATATATGTACAGAATGTGAGTTTGTCTTCATAACTATAAATCTAATTTTGTATGTATCTAAATATCTATTTATGTGTCAATCTATTTATTTATTTACTTATTTATTTACCTGTGTATCTATCTATGTATTTATGTATCTATCTATCTCTGTATCTATTTGTCTATCTATGTATCATTTAGTCTATTTATTTATCATCTATATATTACTTGTAAATATGTATTTATCTATTTATATATTTTTCTACCTATCTATCAATGCAGCAAACTATCATTTCTCTATCACATTTTATATCTAACTGTCTATCACAGTCTATCTAATTATAACTTTCTATATATTTATTTTACAATACATCTCTCTATAACACACACTTTATAAATTTACATACTGATTGTTATATCTATGTATACTTTGTTACTTTCATTATAATTATTTGTCTAAGTGTCTGTCTTTCTACATATATTTCCATCTTTTTATTTATTTTACTTTGTATTTATCTAACATATCACTATCACTGTTTTATCATTTATGTCTAAACTTAATCAGTTAATCATATCTATCTTTTTTGTCTAAATATCTATCATACTGTTTTGATATTTATCCTTTTAAAGATCTAAGGTTATAAATATCAATTCATCTCACTAGCTAATGAAGTTTTTTAAAAGAAGCCAACTTCAGCAGTGGTCTCCACGGCAACAAAAGCCCACAGGAAGAGCCCTGACTGAATTCACAGAGGCTTTCTCAGTGAAGACCCAGTGGGAGATCATGCCCCCACAGAGTTAATTAATTGTGTCCATGACATAATGACACATAGTACAATCAAACATAATAGTACACCTTTAACTACTGAGCTCCTAGCATGTTTGAAATTAAGAGAAATGATGGGGAACACAAACACGAGACTTGATGGCCACATTTTCAAAGTGACATTCAAAACTCTTCTGGTTAAGATGGCTGAGGAGTTAAATATTGTCTTTGTCTTCTATCATAACCATGTCAAAATTACAACTAAACTATGGGAAGACCTTTTTCGAAATTGCCTAAATTCTGCCTATAACAGATGTTCTTTAAAGTATAGAGACTAGTAGGCAGTGTGGAAATGCAGAACTGGCTGGGCACACATCCGCAAATGCCACCTAAAATTGGGAGAGATTTCAGCTGTGAGGGACCCCATGAAGAGTGAAGGGTTCTAGCCCCTATGAAACTCCCCCAGCCCAGAAAAAGAAGTTTCCACAAGTTCTGTTTATGAAACGATTAGAGATTTTGGCTAAGTGAGATGGAGGGTGGCTGGAATGCAGGCATCCTCTTAAAGAGCCACACAGAAACTTACTTATTGATGGACTCACTTCCTCTGAGTTTCAGCTCTAGAGTAGCAGCTCAAAAGATACCAGTAACATAGGAGGAGAAACAAATTTGTCTAGCTTCATTGCAAGGGTTGGAGGGGAAGCTGCCTCCCAGACTGAAGCAATTGTGTTGGCAAAAGACATAGTTTCTTTGTTGAACCCTCCCCACATCCAGCATGCTGATGCAGGCAATATATTTGAGTCTTCACCAGTCTGGATAACATCTTGAATCTGCTCTAGTGATTACCAGAGACCCAATACTTAGTGCCAACTAAGCTGCTTACAGTGGCTTCTCTAGACAAATTGCCTGTCCTTGCTCATGATGTGGACTCCCTAAAACCTCTCAGAGATTCACAATGGCATATCCTGTACCTCTTGCTAAGAAGACCCAATTCTGCCAATAATTGCATTTGTCTTAGGTTTGCAACTTAGTATCTCTCAGGCACCTCCAGCCCAGCACAAGTGGCAACCACCTGCTGGTAACTTTGTTGCTCATACCAAGTGGCCACAGGAAGGGGCTGAACTTGGACTGCAACTAAACTCCACCAAGAGGCTCCAGAACCAACTAACCAAATGTCCATGTTCTGACCACGACAGAGCAGCACTCATTCACCTCCACACATGACACATCCTAAGGGCAGACACAGTTGGCACCAGTGTCCTGATAAAGCAAATCCTCCACAGGGTCAGCCTGTGCACAATAGCTCCTCCACTGTAGTCACGGCCAGTTCTCACAACCAACCAGCCGGAGGGTCAATCCATTCCATTTATGAGCAAATGACAAGCAAGGTCAACAAGAACAGAACACATACAACCCACACATGGGACGCAGCAGGAGCTACCAGCTCAGATGGTCAGAAAAGTTACACCAATGAGACCCAACAGAAGGCCACTCAACAAAGCCTGGGAGACCGAGCAACTCTCCTTAATCCATACAAACGTACACAGGGAGAGCAAAAATGAGAAGACAAGGACACATGTTCCAGACGAAAAAACAAAAACAAAAAAAGCAGAACAGAACTCCAGAGAACTAATTAAATAAAATGGAGACCCTACCAGATGCAGAATTCAGAGCACCAGTTATAGAAATGCTCAGTGAACTCTGTACAAAGTTGAGCAAAAAATATAGAAAACACAGGAATGGATATGGATCTGGTCACACAAATAAAACATATAATAACCCAAATTAAAATGCTTTAGTGGGAATCATCATTAGTAAAGAAGTAGGGGACCGAATCGGCATTTCAAAATTAGGGAGCAAAAAACACACAATTAGGACAGCAACAAAGAACTGATAATTCAAAAATAAAGATAATTTATGAGGCAACATCAAGAATACCAACAGTCTCATCATAGGGGATCTAGAGAGAGAAGGAAGAGAGCCAGGAGTTGAAAACCTTTTGGAAGAAATAAGTCAAGAAAGCTTCCTAATAAGTCCAAGAAGTGCAGAGAGCCCCAAACAAGGTGAACCAAAGAGACCCACCCCCAGAACATAATTAAAAATTTAAAGGTTAAAGACAAAGAGAGAATCTTAAATGCAGCCAAAGAAAAGACAGTTATCTACAGAGGAGCTCCCATAAGGCTGTCAGATAATTTCTCAAAAGAAACATTGCAAGCCAGGAAGGGATTTGCACAAAATACTCAAGTAATGAAAAGCAAGGGCCTACAACCAAGAATACACTACCTAACAAGTCTATCGTCTAGAATTAAAGGGTAGATAAGGTGCTTCCCAGACAAGGAAAAGCTAAAGGAGTTTATCAACACCAAGCCAGTATTATGGGAAATGTTAGAGAAACTTTTTAAAGAAGAAAGTGAAGACAGAAGATAGAAATATAAATAATAAACTGGCAATACTTACACATCTGTCACCTTGTCACCCTATTTAAAATGTAAATAAGATGCTCCACTGAAAAGACACAGGGTGGCTGGATGGATAAGCAAACAAAGGCCCTACATATGCTGCCCACAAGAGCTGCACTTCAGATTGAAAGACACACACAGACTGAAAGTAAAGCGATGGAAAATATATTTCGTAAAAATGGAAACAACGAAAAGCTGGCATAGCAATCTGACATCAAATGAATGCGTATTTATTTTAAAAATACTAAAACAGTAATTTAAAAAGATGAAGGCCCTTTCTGTTGACTGAAGCACTATTTATAACAGTGATCATATGGAAACAATCTAAGTGCCCAGCAACACAGATTTGAGTAAAGAAGTGATACACATATATACAACAGAATATCAGTGAACTATAAAATAGAATAATATCTTGCCATCCTTAAATATGTGGAGGGACCTAGAAGGTAGAGTGCTGAGTAGTACAGGTGAGATGAAGTAAGACAAATGCTGTATGATTTCACTACATACGGAATCTAAAGAAAACATAAACAAAACAGACACAGACTCATTGATAGAGAAAATATTTTGTTTGTTGCCAGATGGGATGGAGAGTTGGGGAGGGTTAGAAGAGGAAGGGATTAAAAAGTACAGACTGGCAGTTACGAAGTAGTTATGGGGTGGTAAATTATAGCAAAGAGAATATAGTTGAAAATATTGTGAACTATGTATGATGTCAGGTGGAGAGCAGCTTTATTGGAGTGATCACTTTGTTAATTAATGTTTTATCATTATGTTATATATCTGACATTAATATTATCCTTATGTGAACTGTAAATTTAAAATTAAAAAAAATCAAAGTGACATTTGTGTGTAACACAGGTGTAGGATTTGCTAAACAGTGAATTAAAAATTACATCGTTTACTATGTTTAAACGGTCAAAGGAAAGCCAGACAGACCACAGGTGATTACGGCCAAGTGATGGAAGCTAATAAAAGAAAGAATCAAATGGAAATGATAAAATGGTGACAAGAACAAACAATGGAAAAATTAATAAACAAAGCTGTCAAACAAAAAACCTCATACACACTCAACTAGTATTAAAATGGTGACAGTCAGAGACAAAGAGGTAATCTTGAATTAAGATCACAAGGAATGGAGAAAACAAATACTGCAATTTTGTCAAATGCATACAATCAGAGGTTGTGTATTTAAAATGTCAGAAAAGGACATCACAGCATTCTAAATCCTGTGAATGTATTTTTTTAATGAAAGACAAGGTTTGCATTAAATTTGTGGGTCACTTTGGGTAGTACGAGCATTTTAACCATAGTACATATTCTAATTCATGTATTCAGAATATCTTCTCATTTATGTTTGACTAAAATATATTCATTCATACAAGCCTTTCATCTTCTTTGAAAAATATTTCTAATATTTATTCATGTGGGTATTATTATAAGTTGGCCTTTTTTAAAATTGTTTTTTAGAAAGGTCATTGTTAGTGTACAGGAATAACTTTTTGTAGGTTGATTTATATTCTTTAATATATTCTATTTGTTAGTTATTAACAGATGTTTATGATCTTTATCAATTTGTACAGGTAAAATTATGTAATTGTTAATAGATAATTTTAATTTCTTTCTAATTTAAATGTTTTTTATTTCTTTCTATCATAATTAGAAGTTTTATTTTAAAGTATGGTTTTAACAACAAAGTTTAGAGCAAGGAAGGTCCTTGAATTTGTAAATAATTTTGTGACTAGGAAATCCACGGGAACATAGACAATGACGTGATGTTATGGAAATATCTAGAAACACGGCAATCGCCAGTTTGTCTGGGTATCTGTGAGTTTGAGTCTGTTTAGTTTGTTCTTTTGTTCTTTGGACTCTGTATATGAGTGAGATCATACGGTATATATCTTTCTCTGACTGACTTATCTCACGTACCCTCTCGGTCCATCTATGTTGTGGCAATGGTAAGATTTCAGTTTTTAAAATAGCTGAATAAAATTCCATTGTGAATATGTACCATAAATTGTTTATCCCATCATAGATTATGGACACATAGGTTGCTCTCATATCTTCCTATAGTGAATAACACTGCCATGAACAGGAGGGTGCATAAATCTTTGCAAAATTGTGTTCTGATTTTCTTTGGATAAACACCAACAAGCACTTGTTGGGGCAATGGGTTGTTCAATTGTTAATTTTTTGAGGATCTTACATGCTGTTTTACATAGAGACTGTACCACTTAGCAATCCCACCAAGAGTGTATAAGGGCTTCCTCTCCTCCACGTTCTCACCCACATTGGTTTGTTATTTGGTGTGGGCCTCTTTACCTTATCTTGCTTCAGATTCTCTGCACTTCCTGGATTTATATATCTGTTTCCTTCATCAAATATGAAAAGTTTTAGTTCTTTTTTCTCCAAATAGGTATTTAATTCCTTGCTCTCTCTCTTTTACTCTGTGATTATAAATGTTATGCTTGATGTTGTGCCACAGTGATTTAGGGTTATGATTAAGGTGACATTTAGGGTTAGTGTTGAATTTTGGATGAGACCAGAAGAATATTTGTTAATAACAAGTGTTGAAGAGGTTGTAGGGGAAAAGGCACCCGTATACACTGCTGAGAAGAATGTAAATTGGTACAGCCACTATGAAAACTGTACGGAGATCCTCCAAAATTAAGAACGGATTTACCATGTGACCCAGGAACCTTTCTTCAGGGTCTCTATCTACCATAATTTGAAAATGTTTTTCTGTAAAGATATACACACCCAATTTTCATGGCAGCATTATTCATGGTGGCCAAGACATGAAAACAACAAAAGTACTGTTGATACATGATTGGATAAAGAAGATTTGGTACATATATACAATGAGATATGACTCAGCCATAAGGAAAGACAAACTACTGACTTGGCAACAACAATAATTGATCTTTAGACCACCATGTTAAGTGAAGTAAGTCAGATAAAAAATATTGAGAACCATGGTATTTCACTCACACGTGGGATATGAAAATCTGAAGCAGCACACAAACATAATCAGCGGAGACCCATGGACAGACAGCAGTTTAGTGCTTAGCAGAGGAAAATGGAAGCGAGAGGTAAATAGGGATGGAGGGGTCAAAATTTGCTGGTAGGAAGAATTTAACTTTGGATACTGGACACAGTGCAGTACACATGTGTTGTATTTGTGAAGTGTGCACTTGAAACATTCAATTGTATTAACTAATGTCAACCCAATAAGTTTAATTTTAAAAATTAAAAGAGACACAATTTAGGAAGGGAAATAAGTGTTGCAATTCAGTGGCATTCACCATAGTCATAATAGTGTGGAATTGTCATCTCTATTTAGTCCTGAGACATATTTATGACCCTGAAGAAATGTTTTATTCTTAAGTAGTCACTCCCACGCTGTACTTTACAACTCTATGACTATTTTGTTACTACTGATTTGTTTTTAATCCATTCCTGATTTTCATCCAGCCTCCCAACCCCACTCTCTATCTGATAATCATCGATTGTTCTTTGTATCTATGGGTCTGCTTCTGTTATGTTTGCTCATTCACTTCGTCTTTAGATTTCACACATAAGTGAGACCACGTGGTATTTGCTTTCCTCTGTCTGACATATTTCACGTGGATAACAGCCTCTTGGTTCACCTATGTTGTCCCATTGGGTTACAGTCAGTAATACTGTAATAACCGTGTATGGTGCAGGTGAATACTAGACATATTGGGTGAGGAATTCGTAAGTTATGTAAATGTCTATTCACTAAAGAACTCAAAAATTTATTTCTATTCCTCTGGCTCTGTCAAGCTGTACTCTACTCTCTTGAGAGTGACCTGGAACTGATGATTTGCTTCCAGAACACAGCAAACAGGCGGTTGATGGTACTTCTTAAAGTGGAAAAGACAGGAATGGTTTCTTGCCCACCATCTATTTGCTTATTTTAATAATGCAAATCACCCATATTGTGAGTTATCCTTGTGGAGAAAACCATGATACAAAGAACTGAGGACACCTTATGAAGAACAGGCATCGGAGAACTGAGATTCTATATCCACAGGAAAAGCGACCTGCAAACAACATTTTAAGCAATTTTGCAAGCAAATGTTCCAACAGTCAATCCCAGAGATCATTCCTGATGCCTACTATGAGAGACCTTCACCAGAAAATCTAACTGTTCCATCCTCAGATTCCTGACTCTCAGAAGCATTAGGTAACAATGGTTGTGAATGTGATTCTTTTTTTTCTGGCTTTATTGAAATAAAAGAGACAATTTGTTATTCATATTTACATTGTACAATTCAATGAGTATGTTTTCAATGATACTTGTTTTTTTTTTCAGTTGTACATCATAGTAATCAGAGGCCATATAACTTCCAAATTATCACCCCTCTAATCTGTAACTTTTTTCTCCCTTACGTATTTAGGATGACATTGTTAACCATCTTCCCCATGCTGTGTTCTACATCTCCATATTTATTTTGCAACTATCCATTTGTACCTCTTAATCCCTTTTCCTTTTTTTCTATCTTCCCAAGCCCCCTCCAATCTAGTGACCTCAAATTTTCTCTGTGTCTATGAGTTTATTACTGGTTTTTTTGTTGTTGTTGTTACTGTTTATTTTGTTCCTTAGACTTTGCATGCACTTGAAATCATGTGATGATTGCTTTATTTGATAGATTTCACTTGGTGCAATACCCTCTAGTATATGAAAGCAATATCTTTTCCTATCCCTTTTCTTTAGACTGCGCTTCCTTTAATGTGAAGTAAGTCTCTTGTAGGTAGCCCACGTAGGAATCTTTTTGTATCCATTCAGGCACTCTGTCTTTCATTGGAGCACTTATTATTATTTTTTTTTCATTTGAGGTACTTGTTAGTAGGAATGTGGTTATAGCCATTCTTAATTTCTGTTTTGGATACATGTTTTTCATCTTAAAAAGTCTCTCCAACATTTCGTGTAATGCTGGCTTGGTGTTGATGCATTTCTTTAGATTTTTTGACTGGGAAGCTGTTTATCTGTTCTTCGAATCTAAATAATAGATTTGCCAGATCAAGTTTTCTTGGTTGTAGATCCTGGGTTTTCATCATGTCGAATATTTTGTGCCAAATATTGTGCCAAAATATTCTGTCCTGCATAGTTTCTTTTGAGAAATCACCTGTCAGTCTTCTGTGTGCTCCCTTATAGGTTGGTAACTGCTTCTTTTGCTGCTTTTAAGATCCTCTCTTTGTATTTAACCTTTGTCATTTTAATTATGATGTTCTGGGGTGGGCCTCTTTGGGTCCCTTTCCTGAGATGCTCTGAGCTTCCTGGTTTTGTTTGTCTATTTCTTTCTCCATGTTAGTAAAGTTTTTCACAATTACTTCTTCTAATAGCTCTCCAAATTACCACATGATGTGCATTTTTTTTACATTTAATTGTGTCTCATAGGATCCATAGATTATTATAGACTTGGCTTCTTTTTTCTTGCCATTCTAATTGAGTGTCCTTGGCTTCTCATCCTCTGTGTCGGTGCTTTGATCCTCTTCTTTATGCACTCTGTTTATTCCCCTTAATATACACTTCATCCCAGACAATGTTTTCATTTATGACTGGTACTATTTTATAATTCCCATTTCCATGTTTATGTTTTTATTACTTTGTTAAAGCTCCTGGTGAATGCATCTACACTACCCCTAAGTTCATTAAGCATCTTTATAACCAGTATACGGAAGTCCGCATCTGTTAGATGGCTTCGCTCCATTGTTCCTGGAGTTCTGTTTTGTTCTTTCATATGGTTTGCTTCATTGTCTTCCCATTTTGGCTGCCTTTCTGTGTCTGTTTCTCTATACTAAGAAAAGCTTCTAAGTGTCCTGGTCTTATTAGAATGGCTTTGTATGATAGGTGTCCCATGGCATAGTCCTGAGAAGGTTTCTGCTGCAGGCCAAGTTTAGCTCCAGCTGAAGTTTAGGGCCCCTCCTTGGTCACCTGTTAAGATTCAGCAAGCAATCCACAGATGCTGTGCTGATAGTTGCCTCAAGAAAACACACCAGAAACCAAGACCAGGTGCCACCAGTGTAAGTCTTGGCCCTGCTGAGCAAGAACTCCTAATTTGCCGAGGACACAACTGGATGTGGTTTGGGTGGGGCCACAAATTGGGAGATGCAGAGTTTCAGGAAGTCCCCTGAATAGAGTGACCAATGTTATTCTGTTTGATCAAATCTCAGCGGTGGTGGTGCTGCATGCACATATTTCTGTCTGCAAGAGACCTTCGCCTCTGGCCTTCACTCCAAAAACTCTTTGTCTCCTTCTAAGTCCCTAGCATCTGACAGAGCTGACCCAGTGCTGGTGCTCAGGTGGAGCAGGCCCATCACTCCAAAAGTCTGCTACAGACATGGCCCCGTTATGAGGTGTGCAGCTGCCAGGTGCTGCAGCCTCCTTCTCAGTCAGCGCTCAAGACAAGGCAGCC
Organism: Eonycteris spelaea; assembly: GCA_003508835.1. Classification (NCBI taxonomy): domain Eukaryota; kingdom Metazoa; phylum Chordata; class Mammalia; order Chiroptera; family Pteropodidae; genus Eonycteris; species Eonycteris spelaea. The sequence continues at coordinate 103,596 of PUFA01000645.1, read as the reverse complement.
TCATGTCCTTGCCCCATCCTAACTCTCCTTTGCAGGGTGATTTCTTTTTTCTCTCCCTTGTTGTAGGGCTTCTTCATCTAGATCTCAGGGGACTTTGCTTACTGTTTCTCCATGTTTCTCTCATGACTTTGATTTAGCCTCCTGAGGGATGAAGACAGCTCTATCATCTACGCCATTCTTTCTTCCTAAATGTGGATGTTATTCTTAAAACAAAATCACAAAAACATCCAGTTCAAGCCGACAGGTATCTTTCACACTGCTTACTTCACTATTCATATTCACCCTTTTGATAAGTCAAAGACATTTTACCTTATAAACATGTGAGTCATCTTCATTATTCTTCACTAATAACAATAATGTCTTTTACAAACACCATTTTATTTACCACGGAGGAGTCTCTACACATCCAAAGTATTATTCAGTCTATGGCCAAAATGATCTCTTGGAACACAAATAGACACTTCAAACTTTGTTTAAACTCTTTGAATAGTCACCAAATAACACCAAGCAGTATCACACCAAGGTCTCCAAGGTCAAGCCACATCTGATCTCTATTTAATCCTTGATTCATCTTTTACCAGCATCCCTGTATGCTCCTCCTTCTTGGTTAGTTTCAGCTTTCCAAACTGTCAAACTGCTTTCTGCATGAAAATCACTCCTGCTGTCATCATTACAATTTCTATGAAACTGCCTTTCTCATTTGCATCATGCTTTCTTAGGAATTCTTCTTTGATGTCTTAACTGGGTTAAATTGTCTGTTTAGAAGCCTTAATTCTTCTTCTTTATTGAACCTATTGCAAGACATCTTCCATTTCTGGCATTTTTTCAGATGAGCATACCTTGGAGGCATTCGAGGTTCAGTTCCAGAATACTTTGATGAAGTGAATATTACAAATGATCTCACCATTTTTTTTTTTGGTTTCCCAGTGAATGTAGAGATATGTTTATACTCTGTTGTAGGCTGCTAGGTGTGCAAAAGCATTTTACCTGACAAGGCACTATGTGTACCTTAATTAAAATAATTTACTGTCAACATATGTAACCATCCTCTGAGCCTACAGCCTATCATATACCTTTTGCTAGTGGAGGGTCTGTCCTTGATGTTGATGGCTGTTGACTGATCAGAGCGGTAGTTGCAGAAGTCTGGAGTTGTGGCATTAATTTCTTAGAATAAGACAATGATGACCGTTCCCATATTGGTTGACTCTTTCTTTCACGAACAATTTCTCTGAAGCATGTAATGCTGTTTGCTATTCATTTTACCCACAGTAGAACTTCATATTTGGAATCAATTCTCTCTCCCACAACTGCTGTTTTTTCAGATATGATTATGTAATGTTCTAAATATTTGTTGTCATTTCGCCAGTCTCCACAGCATCTTCAGTAGGAGTACTTCCCATCTCAAGGAACCATTTTCTTTGACCATGCATAAGAAAAAGTTTTTCCATTAGAGTGTATCATGAGATGGCAGCAATTCAATCACATTTTCAGGTTTCAGATCTAATTGTCATTCTCTTGCTATTTCCACCATCTGTAGTCATTAGCTCTGCTGAAGTCTTGATGCCTCAAAGTTATTCATGAGGTTTGAAATTAACTTCTTCCCCACCCCTGTGTTTGATTGTATCAGACTTCTTCCCATGAATCATAAATGTTCACATGGCCTCTGGAATAAGGGATCTTTTCCTGAAAGTTTCAGTCTTGTTTTGCAGAGATCATTAGATGAATCACTATCTATGGCATTTCAAGCCTCATGAAATGTTCCTTTTAAATAATAAGAACCGAAACTCAAAATCTCTCCTTGATTTAGAATGGGTTTTATGCTAGGAGGCATAAAAACTGTATTAAGCTCAACATCTACCTCCATCAGAGCTGTTAGGTGACAAGGCTTATTATGGATAGGCAGAAATATTTAATAAGATTAATTTACCTGAGCTGAACTCAAATTAGGTTTAATTTTAAATACTCAGTAAACATCATATCATGATGTGTTATCACGAGGATTGCAATTGCACTTATAGAACACAGGCAGAGTAGCCTTGCATAATTCTTAAGGCCCTTGGACTTTCACAATGAAAGATGAGCACTGGCATCAGCTCAAGGCCATTATTCATTTCAATGTCAAACAAGAGTGTCAGCCTGTCCTTTGAAGATTTGAAGCCAGGCATTGAATTTGCCTCTCTAGCTGTGAATGTCCTACATGCCATATCCTCCAAAATAGACTGTTTTGACTCCACTGAAAACAGGTAGTTTAGTGTAGCCCCCTTTGCTAGTCATCTTAGCTAGATCCTCTGGATAACTTGCTGTAGCATCTACGTCAGCCCTTGATGCTTCACCTTGTACTTTATGTTACAGAGTCAGCTTCTTTCCTTAAACCTCATGAATCAACTTTAGCTGGCTTCAAACTCCTATTCTGAAGCTTTTTTTCTAAGCCTTTACAGAATTGGAGCGACTTTGAGCCTTGCTCTGTCTTAGGCTTGGGCTTAATGGCATGTTATGACTGATTTTTGTCTTCTGTCCAGGCTACTGAAATTCTTCCATATCAGCAATAAGACTGTTTCACTCTCCTTTGATCCCTGCATTTACTGCAGTAATGCTTTTCCTTTTCATTCACAACTTAAAATAATGTGTTGCGTATATGTGGGATGGCCATATTAAATTATGAGTGACCCTTAAATGCTTCCAAAGAACTAAGTAAACAGACATGAAAAATAAACTAATAAGCAAATAAGAGGGAAAGACTAGAATGAAATCATAATTTTCCACCTTATTCTTGAGGTACAGAAATCATAAAGTAAGAAACAAAGCAATTACAGGTGAAGACACACTTTTTAGAAGTTCGAACAGCAATGACTTTCTGCATCAATTGAAGCACTCTCGCTAAGTAAGAGGTGTTTGCTAAATTTTTTTTTGGTATAAAGCTTCAAAAACATTTTTTGTATAATCTTTAAAAAATGTCAGACTTGGAAAATGAAAAGAATAAAAACCAGATATCATTAATTGGAATCTTTCTATCCATTATATTTGAAAATAGTATAAATAGAAGCACCATTTATAATAGCTAAAGGAGGAAATAACCAAAATGCCTATGGAAAGGTGAATGGATATAAACAACACTGTAGCTATTGTTAATCTATACAATATAATATTGTTAGCTAATTAGGAAAAATATGGTTCTGACACATTCTACAACATGGATAAACCTTAAAAACATTTTGCTAAATGAAACATACCAAACATAAAAGGTGACTCATTACCTGATTGTCTTTGCATAAGATATATAGAATAAGTACCGAGAGAGACAGAGAGAGAGAGAGAGAGAGGCGGGGGGGGGGAGGGAGGGAAATCAGGTTATTGGTTGCAAGGAGCTAAACACAAGAATGAAATGGCAATCAAGTGCTTAACGTGTAAGGTTTGAATTATCAGTGCTTCACTCTAACAAAAATTTACTTAAATTAAATTTGCGTTAGGATGTACACATTAATTCTTTAAGTTTATCCCATATAATTTATGATAGTGAAACATTTAAATGACAGATTAAAGCAAATTACTTATATAAATGATATTTAAATAAAATTATTGGTTTATCTAGAAACATTTTCAGTTTATTATTGGTGACTTCTTTGTTACTTGCAGAATTATCAATCTACTTAATTGCTAGAAGTTAAAAAATAATTTGCTAAGTGTTGCTCTATTTTCAAATGCACGTAATGGATAGAACCTTTTACTCAATCAAGTAAATTATGTGAGAATTAGGTGTATTGAATTTTATAACAAACAATCAAATAAAATAAATGAGATCATGGTTGGATATGAAAAAATAAATAAAAGGCATAATATAATTTTTAAATATTTCCATAAACTCAATGTCCTCACTACCTTCTCCCAGTCAGATTCAATTAACAAGAAATGGAAAAGATATTATGTAATGTTTGATGTTTATTATATAAATCCTCAAAATTAAGGATTTATAATACGTATCTATCTTTTACATTGATTTTATAGGAAAAAAGGTATATCCATTTGATAGGTGTTTTCTTCAAATGTTCTAAAAGCATTTTTAATGAATGAACTTAACATTTAAAATCATTATATTTTGTGTGAGCAAGATAAACTTTTCTATAAATAAGAACAAGAAAGAAAAAGAACCTCTCTTTACACTTATGAGACTTTTCCATGGATTGAAGCAATCACTAACTTTGTAATAAATGCCAGGCAGAGGAGTTTCCAAAATTTCAGGTTACAACTAAGTAAAAAAAGAATACTTTCTTCTAAAAATTATTTGTTGGAAACTTTTTGTTCCAAAACTCTTTGTTCCAAAAACAGTTTTCAATAATAAAATCAACCTATCTTTAAAATCCAGAAGTTCTTGTACCAGTAGGATTAATAACTGTGTTGCTATAGAACTGCTGAAAAATAGATGGTCAGATGTTCACATAAATATATACCAACTTAAATCTTTGAGGATTGGATAAAGAATTAAACTTCATACAAGAAAATTCCAGAATGGTAATGAAGCAGACCTAAAGAAAAATGTATTGCTCATAAAGTCAACATACTCTGTGAAGAGTAATATGTGTAAACCAATTGATTTTATGAGTGAAGAACTGTTTAGAAAAACAACAGCTAAGCCAACATGATAACTGGTGGAAAAATTAGTTATAAGTATACAACTAATCTACAAGTAGAAAAGTGAATTAAAATGGGAAACATTTTTAAAAAAAGTCAATAAGTTGTACAGTGATTCGGTGACTGTTATTTACATAGTAAGCAAAACTATCCTACTCAAAAGGTGAGATGAGAAAATGATGACATTGACTAGAGAGGGGCAAATGGGAGACCATTATGATGATACAAATGGAGGATCAGCATCAGAGCATCAGGGATATAAAAACTAAAAGAAAGTATCTGAACCAGAGGAACCTGGAGAATATCACTGAGTGTGGCAAGCAGGAAACCCTAAACTCCATACTCTTGCTTTAGAGCAATTATTAAGCTATGAAAACTGCCAGTATTAAATTCTCCGAAATCTGGAAACTGGTCAGGACCTTGCAAAATCTGGATGATCCTTAATAAAGAAATAGGCTTTAACATTCAGATAAGGAATCTTGGCACTTTAACTCAATTTGCTATGATCTCATTTCAACAGCTTCAATAGTATAAAAGACTGAAAGGGATGTGACTCATCACATATAATGAATCCTCACACACATTACAAGTTTTTAGAATGTGTGGAATTGAAAGGCAAAACAGATGGCTAGAGAAAACACATGATCAACATTTTAAATACAACAAAACTGTTCTTCAAAAGTGAAGGAGAATTAAGAAATTACCAACTAAACAAATGTTGATCAAGTTTTTACTAAGAGGACATTTTCTACAAGAATTACTTAAAGAGTCTTTAGGGTTAAAATTAAAGAAGAGGCCAATAATGTGAGCTACAAAGATGTTTTTAAAAACCACTGGCCAGTGAATTCACATGGATAAATATAAAGGCCATTATATTTTTTATTTGTAACTACATTTTGTCATATAGAGTATAAAAGAAAAATGGTTTAAACAGTAAATGGACAAGCAGTTTAATTGACCTATCTGTAATAGCGTCATGTGAAAAATATGAAGAATGGAACTGCATAGGAGCAGAGTTTTATTCAAACTAAGTAGTTTCAAACTGTATTTCTATACATATAAAATGTCTTTTGAAATATCCCAGTTAACCACAAACAAAATAAATTAAAACGATATAGAAAATGAAAGGAGAGGGGAACCTCAGAGGTATACTAGAAATGAAGTCATTCACAAAGAAAGGTAGTAATAAAGAGACTAATGAACAATAAGCACATACTACACACCAACAGAAATAATGAAATGTCATTAAAAGACTTACAGTTCATTCTCTTTCTCTCAAACTCTGGCTGACATAAGTTAATTTAGAAGGTCTCAAATTTTTTTTTTAGACATTTCTCCTCTTTAGCAATATCATAGTTAAACCACCGTTGATAAAATTCTGCATGATTTTAATGTTGCTCAAATAGCCTTTTTGCATTCAGATGCCTTTTCATTTGCTTTCTTCCACATTGCTATGGAAGTCCTGTTTCTAGCAGGATGGGTCACACAAAAGAGAAACCTTTCCCTTTTACCACCCAACTGATGGGAGGTGAGCAGTAAAATCCAAACAGTCAAGTGGTTTCCTTTCTGCTACTTTCTAAATGAGTCTTACTTCATGAGACACAAACATTTAGTCATGTAAAACTGGATGTATTAAGTACCGTGGATACACTTCTTGGTCCTGCTGACGGATAGCCTGCAGCAATTCAGTTATCTCTTAAGACCTTCACTAAAGCAACAGTCATTTTTTTTAGTGCTGCAATGAAGGTGACAACATCACTGGTGATGTCATCTAAAGTAATAGATTCCTACCTGCCTATTCATCAGTGTGTCAGACAAACATTTTAGCTAATAATTGGGGGGTTGAGTCTTATTGAAAGTAATATATGGAGTAGAACTGAAATTAGAACAGAGTATATTACTGAGTCACTATGACTGTGGTTGGTATGGGACTTAAGAAGCCACACTCAGTGTCTTGTAAGAAGGTCAGCAGTTGCAATCACTTGTGAAATTCTGATGAAGAAATTAGTTGTCCATGCCTGAGTAAGGGTAACCATCACAACCAGTTGATACATATAAATTACCTTCATAATAACAATGGTGGCTTAAAATGAGCAATCAAAACATAATGGGGTTGACAGGCTTAGAACAGTGAATCTAAAATTATCAGAATTCCTATGAACCAGATTCCTATGACAAGTATAAAATAAACATAAGAATTATGCTTAATAAAGGTCAATATTTAAAGTTGATACTTGCCTGGTCCAGGCTCTAGGGTAGAAGCAAATTTTTAAAAGTTGTCAGTATCTTCCCCTCATGGTCAGACACACTTGATGTTGATGGGCTGTGATTTGCCTTTGTAAAGCAGAAAACATACATCCAAGACTCGATTCCCTTGAGCTTGTCTGCAGAGAAATTCACAAAAATAAAAACCTGGAAAAGACTCTTCTAGAGAGATTTGTCCTGGCTTCACATTTCCCACTGAAATAAAGGCTAATCACCTGAATGGAGTGAGCTGATGCATTTCATATGGTGATATGGGATGCTGAGTGGAGAGTTACAGTATCAGGTTCACCTGCTGCCTCACTGGTGCTGCATGTAATAATGAGGTGAGTAAAATTTCCACTGCATGGGTAACATAAAAGTTTAAGAATGTGCCTGCAACGTCTTCACAGTCTAACTGTTCACTGTAATATACAAAAACAACAATATCCTTTCTGCATTTGTGTATGTACACTCCATGCAATTCCATGTTGGTGTAGAAACAGACAAAAGGGAAGTCATAGTTTAGGTAACCCAGAGCTGGCAGACTGCATATTTTAGTAGAAATCCTTTATTCATTGGCACTTGGATTACTCCCATATTTTGGTAGTGCATATAATTTTTTGACTCAGTGTTTTAGATTTCTCCAAACGAATAATCAGTAGTAACATTTGTAGGTCACCAAGTATTTCTACTTTAAAGAAAGCTATTTTTAACTAGTGTTGGCATTGCTTATTATATTAGATACAGGCATGCAGCATAGTTGATAGATATTTATATAATTAATAAAGTAATCCCCTGATAAATCTAGCTCCCACCTGACACAATACACAGTTCAGACAAATATTTAACCATATTCCCAATGCTATATTTATCATCCCCATAACTTCCAACTTGCTCTGAATATAGTCACCCTTCCACTCAGCCCCCAAATCCACCTCCCATCAGTTTGTTCTCTTGATCTGGGAGTCTTTGGTCATTTTGTATGTCTAGAATCCAAAGGCAATTTCTCTTTTGAAATTTTGAGGAGTGTTCAAACTGTTTTCCACAGATGCTATAGTAATTTGCAACCCGACCAACAGAGCAAAAGGGTTTCCTTTTTTTGCATCTTCCCAATGCTTGTTTGTTGTTGGTTTATTGATGATGGCCATTCTGACAGGTGAGAGGTGATATTGCCTTGTGTTTCAGTTTGCATTGAATCCCTGTTAATTAGAGATGTTGAGCATCTTTTGATATGTCTGTTGGCTCTGTATATGTCTTCCTCAGAGAAATGCCTATTCAAGTCCTTTGTCCATTTTATAATCAGATGCTTTTCTGTTGTCAAACTGTATGAGTTTCAAATATATTTTGCATATTAACCCCTGATTAGATATTTTCTCTTGCTCAATGGGATGCCTTATAGTTTTGTTGAGGGTTTTCTATGCTGTACAACACTTTTGATGTAGTTTGATGTAGCACTATTTGTTTATTTTCCTTTTGTTTTCTGAGTCTGAAGATATATTTCAGAAACTAAAACGACCAAGAGCGATGTCAAAGAGTTTACCACCGATATTATATTAGAGGAGTTTTATTAACTTTTTTCTGACATATGTCCTTAATCTGTTTAGAGTTTATTCTTGTACATGGTATAAGAAAAGGGATCTGTCCAGTTTTTCCAATGCCAGTTATTAGAGAAAACATTTTTATCTCATTGAATATTTTGCAGATTACACAGCCACATAGGTGTTGGTTAATTTTATTCTGTTCCATTGATTGATGTGTCTGTTTTTATATCAGTAACATGCTGCTTTGATTACTCAAGCCTAGTAGCCTAGTGTGATATCAAGTATTGTAGCGCCTCGAACTTTATTCTTCTTTCTCCATTCTGACATGGCTACTTGGGATCTTTTGTGGTTTCATATAAACTTTAGACTTTTTTGTTCTAATACTGGGAGAATGCCATTAGCATCCTGATAAGAATTGCATTGAATTTATAGATTGCTTTGTGTAGTATGTACAATTTCATGGTGCCTAATGTTCCTATTCATTAGCATGGTGTATGTTTCATTTGACAATCTTATGGGAGCTTCCCTATAGATAACCTAACTGCTTTTCTCTTGGAGCTTTTAAGATGATCTCTTTCTCTTTTAACTTTGGCTTTTTAAGTGAGATCTATTTGGCATGGTCTTCTTGGAGTTCATCTTGTTCAAGACTGTCTGCTTCCTGGGCTTTAATGATGATGATGATGATGATGATCATGATTATGATGATGACCATGATGATGATGACGACGATGACGACAACGACGACAATGACGATGATCATGATATTGCCAGGTTAAGGAAAAATGCAGTGATTATTTCTTCAAAGAAGCTTTTGCTTTGTTATTGTCCCTTTCCTTTTTCTGATACCCCTATTATGCAAATATCATGATACTTGATGTTGTTTCAAAGGTCTCTTAAACTATTGTCATATTTAAACAATCTTTTTCTCTCATGGCTGTTCTGATTGAGTGTTTTCTGCTACTTTCCTTTCCAAACCACCAATCCACTCTCCTGCTGCATTTTCTCTGCCATGGAATCCTGTTAGTGTATTTTTTATTACCATTTCTTTATTTCTGACATTTTAAAAAACTTATACCTGTGTTTTTGTTTGTTTACTCTATCTTTGTTTTAGATCTCACTGAGTTTATCTACTCTTTCTCTAAGTCATTGAGCATTTTTATGAGCATTTTTATGAGCATTTTGAACTCTGAATCAGGTAGATTGCTAATTCCATTTGTTAGGATACTTTGTGAAGATTTATTTTCTCTTTTTAAACAATTTCAGATCTGTTTATTTCCCTCCTCATTTCACAGCTTCTCTGTATTTGTTTCTTCATATGAGGTAGACCTTTCAGCTTCTAGTTTTGACAGAATGTCCTTATGTAGTAGGTGTGCTGTAGGGCCCACTGGTGAAGTCTCCTTAATTACCTGAGCCAGGTGCTGCAGGAGTGTCCCTTGTGAGAGTAGTGCATACTCTTGTTGTAGTTTATCCTTGTCTACTGTTGGCTTCTCATGTTAACTGACTCTGAGCACTTGCCACACTATCACTATCACACTATCCACTGCTCTATGCGGATTGATTTTTTGTTGTTGTTTTTAACCTAGTAGGGCACTCATGCCTGCTTATGGAGTTAATCAGGTGGTCACCAGATGTGTCTCCCCAGGGCTCTTTGTGTTTATCGCTGTGTTGTAGCTGCCAGCTCCTGAAAGACACATGGACTACCGGGACTCAGTGAGTTATAGGAAACACTCTTTATTCCACCAGCTGGGTCTGCCAGGGGTACACAGACCCCAAATTAAGCAGCCTCAAAATGTAGAGGTACAGGGTTTTTAAGCCCAAAATCTCATTTTTCATTTTGTCTAAACACAAAGGTCTATCCTTCTTCTATTCACTACCTGTCAACTCACAGGTCAGGTGCGTAAGTGGTGGTACAGAAATAGAAAGCTTGTTTAGAATGTTATGTTCTTTTAATCAAAGGCCTGCATGCCCATAGCGACAGACAAACAGTAATTTTTAGTAAGAGTCAAATTTTCAGCCACCACAGCCATCAAACCTGTATTACCAGAAATGTTATAAGAACTTCTTTAAGAAGAAGAAGAAGAAGGAAAACGGATTTTAAAAATATGAATTAAAGAATGGCAGTAATTGTACACTTATTGATAATTGCTTTAAATGTAAATGGATTAAATGTTCCTATTAAAAGAAATAGGATGGCAAGTGAATGAAAAAACAGTGCTTGTCTTACATATGCAGGCTAAATGAGACTCACTACTGATGGAAATCACACACACACACACACACACACACACACACAGAGTAAATGGCTGGAAAATGACACTTGATGCAAAAAAAAGTTAAAAGTGCTGTGGTAGCAATACTCATGTCAGAAAAAATATTTAAACAAAGATTATAAAAAGAAAAAATGAGTAACCCAGAAATTCCACTTCAGAGTATTTAGCCGAAAAAATCTCATATACTAATTTGAAAACACTTATGCATTTACAATTATAATTTATTTATAATATTTACAATAGCCAAAGTATGGAAGTAACTCAAGTTACATAGCAATAAAAAGTTGGATAAAAAATGTGATATGTACATTTGTGGCAGAACAATTTACAATAGCTAAGATATGGAACAACTATAATGGCCATCAAGAGACGATTGGGTAAAGAAGTTAGAGTTCATACACAATGGGATATTACTCAGCCATTAAAGAAATGAAAGCATACCAACCACAAGGACATGGGCATAACTGGAGATTATTATGCTGATTGAAATCAGACAGAAAAAGATGAATACCATATGATTTCACATATATGGAATCTAAGGAACAAAAAAGCAAAATAATCAAAAACTGACTCACTAGTATAGAGGCCAAACTGACTCACTAGTATAGAGGTCAAAGGGATAGGGGTTTGGAAGGCTGGGAGAATGCAATGAAGGGTTAAGGAAAGATAAATTAATACTTAATAGATGATCATGGGAATGGGGAGCTTGCACAGGGAATATAGTTAACATTAATGTATTGGCTAGGTGGAGAGCCAGAAGAGAGTAAGAGCAGTTAGTGGGATCCTTTCATATGCTATGCAAATGTCCTGTGTACTTGAAACTAATAAACTAAAAATTTTTCAAATATTGTAATCCATATATACAACGAACTATTACTTAGCCATAAAAAAACTAAAATACTGCTATTTGTTATAACATGGATGAAACTAGAGAGTATTGTGTTAAGTGAAATGTCAGAAAGAGGAAAATGTATACCTAATGATTTCATTTATATGTGAAGTCTAAAAACCAAAACAAAACAAATACATGGGAAGACAGCAAAAATTTAACTCATATAGAGGACATTTTGATAGGTACTAGATGGTAGAAGAATTTGGAAAATGAATGAAAAAGGGAAAGAGATTAAGATGGAGAGGTAACAATCAGTTTTTATAATTAAAGGGACGACTGTATTTTGGGAATTGCTTTAGCATAAAAGATGCGGCTAAAGCCATAGAAGAATGTACAGAATGCTTTAATGTGCAACTATTAGAGATAGGGGCTGAAATTCAGCTCTATCTTGATGTGTGTGTATTTATATTGCATGTGAATAGAAATTATATATTAAAATGGAATTTAAAAAATACACCCCAAAAGAGACCAATTCCAGGTTAATTAATCTACATACGATAAAATATTTTACTGCTGAACAACATAATCTTGTTTCTGTCATTCCATAACTGGATAGCTATAATAGATGGAATGAGCATCAAAGAAATATTTATAGTAAAAACCTAAATTATGATAAAAACATCTATTAAATATAAAATGTCACAATTTTAAACAGGGACTTTTACTTCTGAGTGTAACTGGAATTTCCTGTGCATGTCACTTGACCAAAAACAATTAGGCAGGATTCTGTATAGCAAATTAAGTGTTTTCTGGTGTTTAGGTAAAGTACCCTGTGGAATAGCACTATTTAAATAATAACTAAGAAGTGTAAATCAACAGGGTTTGATATAATTGAATTGCAATGTCATTGAAAATGAGGACATGGAGTAAGATATGCCATGAATAAAACTACTTTAAAAAGTTGAAATGTTTGTTTTCATTCCAGATAAAGATTACCAGAACACATTATCAAAGTGAGTTATCATGACACAGAGAGACAATAATAATAATAAAGGTGTAAATATTCTAAAAAGGTATTACAATTGTTTACATGTATGTGTCAGAGTGTGAGTCCAAATGTCAGAGAAATGCTAATACAAATGCCCTATGCTATAACTTATCTTCCCATGACTATTTTATAACTACCAACTTCCATACTTTTTCAATGCAATAGCAGTTGATACTCAACATGATCTTTCATATTAGTTTCAAGTGGACAGGCAGTAGTTAGACCTTCATATAATTTATGATCCTCAGTGAATTTAGTACCCACCCGACAATAAGTAGTTAGTATGTTATTGCCTACATTCCTTATGCTGTAATTCACATCTCCATGACAATTTTGTAACAATCAATTTACACTTTGTAATTTCTTCAACAAGAGCCCCAAACCTTTCATCTGACAATCATTAGTTTGTTCTCTGTACCTATTACTATGCTTCTCTTTTGCTTGTTTATGCGTTTTGTTCTTCAGATTCCACAGAGAAGTGAGAGCATATGATATATATCTTCCTCTGAATGGCTCATTCCACCTGGCTTACAACCCTCTGGGTCTATCTACATTGTCACAAACAGTAAGATTTCCATTTTTATGGCAGAATAATATTCCATTGTGTACATGTAGCACTTCTGTATCTAATAATCTTTTGATGGACACTTAGGTTGTTTCCATATCTTGGCTATTGTAAATCAATGTTGTAATGCACATGGAGGTGCAGATATCTTTTCTATGAGTTTCGTTGAATAAATAACCCAAAATTGAAATTGCTAGGTCATATTGTGATTCTGTTTTTAATTCTTTAAGGAAACTCCATAGTGTTTTCCATGTGGCTGCACCTGTTTACAGTCCCAGCAATAGTACATAAGGGGTTTCTTACCTCCACATCCTCACACACACACATGTGTATTAGTTTCATTCTGACAGGTGTGAGATGGTATCTCACTATGGTTTTAATGATGAGTCTCTGGAGATTAAAGATGTTGAATATCTTTTGTTGTAACCATTGGCCACTTGTATGTTCTCTTTGGAGAAATGACTGTTTAGGACTCTGGCCAATTTTAAATTTGAATCGTCTGTTTCTTGGTGTTGAGTTGTATGAGTTTTTAAAATACATTTTGGATATTAAACTCTTATGAAATGTGTCATTGGTGAGTATAGTCTCTTATTCAGTGGGTTGTGTTTTAGTTTTGCTGATGGTTTCCTTTGCCATGCACAAAATTTTTAGCCTGATGCAGTTCCATTTATCTTTTTATTTTATTTTTCTCTTGCCTGAGGAGACATCTGAAACAAATAGTACTAAGAGCAATGTTAGAGAGTTAGTGCCTACATTTTTTCCTAAGCGTTTATGGTTTGAGGGTCTTACATGTCAGTCCTCCATATAATTTGAATTTACTCTTACATTTAGGGTAAGGAAGTGGTCCAGTCTAATTTTTCTTTGTATATATCTGTTTAGTTTTCCCAGTCTTTATCTCATTGTATATTCTTCCTTCTTTTTTTAAAAATTAAATAAGCATAAAGCTATGGTCTCTGTGTTCTGTTTCACTGATCTATGAGTCTATTTTTTATGCCAATATCATGCTGTTTCATCACTATCACCTAGTATAGATTTATATAAGTGGTATAAAACATTTATTATGAATGAATATTTCTAAAGTGCTTGAAATTTTGTCTTTTCTTAAGTTTATTCTTCATTTGCTTTCCTTATAAATACTAAGAAGGAAAATGTCAGCAGACAATCTTTGTATCACCACAAATGATAGTTAACCAGATTTTACTGTAATTTGGGTTTCAAGGAACTGATGGACATTTTTCAACAAGCGGAAAAAAGCATACACATTATTTTTATAGTTTCTTGCTCAAATGCAAATAAGAATTGTCTTGAAAACTGTTTGGAGGCTGCAGGTGAAATGGCATAGTCCAGATATACTTCAAAATCAATGAAGTATTCATTACTTCTTGGTCTAGGTAGATGTGCAAATTTTGTCTGCATAAAAATAAGCAGTCTATGATTTCTATCAAATCAATCTTGGCTAGAGTCGGTCCTCTAATCAATAAATCTGGATGTGCTTCTCAACCCACCTCACATACAGTTCCTGAAAACTGCCTCATTCAACCCGGCTACCATATTGTCTGACAGTGACCTTTGCCATCCCCTGCATGACTGCCTGGAGGTCCTAGACAACATCAACTGCACCAGACCAGACTTGACAGACAGCCCTAGGCCAAATCTGGATGCTACTCTATTTATGGACAGGAGTAGCTTCATTTCAGAAAGTCAGGTATGCCGGGGCTGCAGTGGTTACCACTGAGACTGTCATCTGGGCACGAGCCCTAAGCCATGGAACTTCAGCTAGCGGGCTGAACTAGTAGCAGTGACTCAAGCTCTGTGGTGGGGTAAAAACAAGACTGTTAACATCTACATGGACAGCATGTATACCTTTGCCACAGCACACATACATGGGTGTTATATAAGGAAAGGGGGCTACCAAACTTGGGAGGAAAAGAAATTAAGAATAAGGAGTAAAGACTAGCCCTTCTTGAGGCAATTTGGCTGCCAAAGAAAGTGACGATCATCCACTGCCCAGGGCACCAGAACTCGGGCTCTGAGATAGCAAAGGGCAACCCCTTCACTGATCAGACAGCAAAGGAAGCTGCCCCAAAACCAGTGGGGCCAAATGACATTCTACTGGCCCTACAATCCAGGGTTTTATTGGACACCAATACTTACACTCCAGGGGAAGTTAAACTATGCAACAAGCTGGGAGGAATAAAGGAATCTGCTGGGTGGGTTAGGCTCCTGAACGGCCATGTGGTACCTGAGGCCTTGAGCCAAGACCTTATAACCCAGGTTCACCAAATCACTCACTTGAGAGGGACCAAGTTGATTAAACTGTTGAAAAGAGACTATTACATTCCAGGGCTGCAACGAATGGCCAAGCAGGTATCAGCCTGGTGCCACATCTGTGCACGAGTGAATCCAGGGCCTTCCAAGGAAGTACAACTAGGAACAAGACTTCATGTACAGACACCAGGGGAATATTGGGAATGGGTTTCACTATGGTCAGCCTGGGACCTTAGGATTCAAGTACTTGCTTGTGTTCATTGACACTTTTTCAGGATGGACTAAGCCTTCCCCACCAAACATGAGAGAGCTCAGGTAGTAGCAAGAAATTAGTTTCAAAAATAATGCCTTGGTTTGGCCTGTCCATAGCCCTGGGGTCTAACAATGGCCTAGCATTTATCGCCCAGATCAGACAATCCTTAGCAAAGATGTTAGGGATCAATTGGAAATTGCATTGCATTTATAGTCCTCAGAGTTCAGGGCAAGTAGAAAGAATGAATAGAACCTTGAAAGAAACCTTAATTAAGTACAAGCTGGAAATTGGCGAAAACTGGGTAAGCCTCCTTCCCTTCGCCCTATTCAGGGCATGGTGCATACCCTACTGTAAGGGAATCACACCCTATAAAATCATGTTTGGAAGATCCCCTCCACTTTCTTCTCAATTTAGGGGAAGATAGGCTTACAGAAATCTGTAACTTCTCCCTTCTTAAATAACCTTACAAGCTCTCCACCTGGTGTCGCAGAAGACCACCAGTTAGTTTCTGCAACCAGAAAGAGCCCTGGCTCCCCCTACTCCAGCCACACAACTAACTACTCTCCAGGTGACTAGATATGGGTGAAGAAAATACAACCTGCCTCATTTGAGCCTCTCTGGGACATACCTTTTTCTATCATCTTGGCTACCCCTACCTCTGTTAAGGTAGCAGGATGCTGCCACTGGATTTACTACACTAGGATTAAGGCGGCCCATCCTCCTCAGGCATCAAAACAATGGACCCTTTGCCAGACAGAGGACTCATTAAAGATAAGAAAGACTATTACGGGTCAGTCTGGGCCCCCTTAATTCTATCTATCCTCTTCTACTCCTCTGTTTATAACCCCAATAACCCCATCAGCCTGTGCCAGTTAACTGGGAGCTTACTAGGTCAGAAACTGGTGTCCCTATTTCCATCATCAATGCTACAGGACAACTAACATATCACTTAGACTTATGTGACATCCTTGGGCAATATTAGAACCACCCATACAAGGGACAGTTTTCCCCAAAGGGAGTACCGAACACTGTAGGACGGGGCATGTTCGGTGGTAAGGGAACATGGGCCCACTTCTCACTACGCTCATAGCTACTCCTTCCCATTTCTACCAAGTAGCTTCATTAGGGACTTGGTTTGCATGTAATACCAGACTCACTCCTGTATCAATACTGGCTACTGGTCACAGGGTACTGGAGTATTTTGTATATTAGTCCATGTTGTTCCGCAAGTATATTTCCACTCTAGAGAGAGAAGGCATAAACGTTTTCTGTATATAGATCACCAAGCTAAAAGAGCAGCCCCTATCTTAGTCCTCTTGCTAGTAGATAGAAGCATTGCAGGTTTCGCTACACTAGGGACCCCATTTCTAGTCACTGGAGATTCCAACTACCGGACACTCAGTGAACAAGTAGATAAAAACTTACAGGATCTTGAAACTTCAATATCTCACTTAGAAACTTCTGTAAACTCATTAGCTGAAGTTGTCTTACAGAATAGGAGAGGATTAGACCTACTATTCCTAAAGCAAGGGGGTCTTTGTATGGTTTTAGGTGAAACCTGCTGTTTTTATGCTAACCATTCAGGCATCATTAGAGGCTTTAGTCAGAAAATGGCTCAGCAACAGAGAAGAACAATGCCAGAGAACAGGATCTTGGTATGAGAACATGTTTAACTGGTCCCCGTGGTTAACTACTCTGCTTTCCTCTATTGCAGAACTCCTAATATTAGCATTTCTAGGGTTATTATTTGGACCTTGTATAATTAATTGGTTAACTACGTATGTTGAAAAAGTGTGCAGGCAGTGAAACTCATGGTTCTAAGAACTCATTACCCACTACTCCAGGTTAATGAGTCAATGATTTGCATTCCCCTAAAAACCAATGGGAAATGTTAAGGGTGGAAAATTTTTAAGTGAGCCAACTTCTGCTTCTGTAATATGCTTGCTTTTTTGATGTGGTTCTAGGCTTTATAAGCTGCCTTTTTTGGGAGCTCGGGGCTGATTCTCTAACCCTGCATGGTGGAGAGTCAGTAGTAGCCGGCCAGCTAAAAAAGGCTCGTAATTCATCTCAATTGGGTTCGTGTGTCTTAGAATTGATCGTGCCGCAATCAATTCTCCACATCCTCACCAACATTGTTTTTCTAGATTTATTGATAATAGCCATTCTGACACGTGTGAGGTGATATTGTGGTTTTAATTTGCATTTCTTTTATAATTAGTAAGAGATTTTTTTTGTTTATTGGCCATTTGTACTTGCTCATTGGTGAAATATGTGTTCAGGTCTTTTACTCATTGTTTAATTGGGTGGTTTGATTTTTGTTGTTGCTGAGTTGCATGAATTCTTTATATATTTTTTTGATATTGACTTCTTATCAGAGGTATCATATGCAAATATCTTCTCACATTCATTGGGTGGTCTTTTTCTTTTGTTGGTTGTTTTTTGCTGTGCAAAAGTTTTTAGTTTGATATGGTCTCATTTGTTTATTTTTCATTTTGCATTCCTTGCTCAATTAGATATGTCTGAAAAGAAATGACTAGCAATGATATCAGAGAGATTATTTCCTACGGTTTCTTCGAGAAGTTTCATGGTTCAGGGTTTTACATTTGAGTGTTTAATCCATTATTAGTCTATTCCTGTATAGATGTAAGACGGTACTCCAATTTTTGTTTGTCTTTTTTTGTCTGTTTTAACATGCATCTGTCCAATTTTGCCAACACCATTTATTGAAGAGACTGCCTTCACTCTAGTGTATATTCTTCCCTCTTTTGTCATATGTTAAGTGAGCTTCTAGGTATGGATTCATTTCTTGTCTCTTTATTTTGCTCCTTGGATCAATGTGTCTGTTTTATGTTATTTACATGCTTTTTTGATTACTGGACCTTTATAGTAGAGTTTGAGATCAGGTTATATGACACTTCAAATCTTGTTCTTGTTTCTCAAGATTGTCATGGCTATTTGAGGTGTCATATGGTTCCATATAAATTTTAAGATGATTTCTTCTAGCCTCTGAAATACACCTTTGGTATTTTGATAGAGATTGCAATGAATGTATAGATTGAATTTAGTAGAATGGCCATTTTAACAATGTTGTTTCTTTCTACCTGTGGGCATAATATATGCTTCCATTTATTTGTATCTTCTTCAATTCCTTTTCTTCAAAGACTCACACTTGTCTGAGAACAGGTCTTTTATCTCTTTGGTTAATGTAATTCCCAGGAATTTTATTGTTTTTGATGCAATTGTAAATGGCATTGTTTTCTTAACCTCTCTTTCTGAAAGTTCATCATTGTTGTATAAAAATGACACTGACTTTTGAACATTAATTTTGTATACTGCTACTTTAATGATTTTTTTATCAGTTCTACACAGTTTTTTGGTGGAATATTTAAAGTTCTTTATGTGTAGTATTATGTCATCTGCAAATAATGAGAGTTTTTCTGCTTCCTTTCCAATTTGGATAGATTTTATCTCTCTTTCTTGTCATATTGCCATGGTTAAGGGTTTAAAATACAATGTTGAATAGGCATTCAACATTGTTGAATGGGGATAGTAGGCACCTTGTCTTGTTACTGATCTTAGGAAAAATGCTTTTAGGCTTTTCCCTTTGAGTATGATGGTAGCTAAAGTTTAGTCATATATAGTTCCTGTTATGTTGAGGTATGTTCCCTTGATTCTCACTTTATTCAGAGTTTTTA
The DNA here is from genome assembly GCA_003508835.1 of Eonycteris spelaea. NCBI lineage: Eukaryota > Metazoa > Chordata > Mammalia > Chiroptera > Pteropodidae > Eonycteris > Eonycteris spelaea. The sequence continues at coordinate 84,254 of PUFA01000645.1, read as the reverse complement.
TCATAAAGAAATGCTGGGTTTCATGGAAAGCTTTCCCTGTGTTTATTGAAATGACATATGATTTTTATTTTTATTTGTTAATGTGGTATATCACATTAATTGGTTTGTGGATATTGTACCAACTTGCATCCCAAGATGATCATCCAACTTGATCATGGTATATGATATTTTTAATGTACTTCTGAATTCAGTTTGCTAATATTTTATTGAGGATTTTTGCATCACTGTTCATAAGAGATATTGGTCTACAGTTCTCTTTTTTTGATAATGTCTTTGTCTGGTTTGGAATCAGGGTCATGGTGGCTTCAAAAAAAAATTAGGGAGCCTTACCTCTTCATGGATTTTTTAGAATACTTTGAGAAGAATGTTGGGTAAAATTCCTCTATGAAGCAATCTGGTCCTGAATTCTTTTTGTTTGTTTGTTTATTTGTTTTCCTGTGTGTATGTGGAATATTTTGATTATTGATTTGCTTATGTTGGTAACAATTGTCAGTTCAGAGTTTTCATTTCATCTTAACAGTCTTGGGAGATTGTGTGTTTCTAGGACTGTATCCATTTATTTCAGGTTTTCAATATGTTGGCGTATAATTGTTCATAGTATTTTCTTACAATTCTTTGTATTTCTGTGGAGATTGTAGTTATTTTTCCTCTTTAATTTCTGATATTGTGTATTTGGTCCTCTCTTTTTTTTTGATGAGGCTGGTTAAGTGGCAGTCAATTTTGTTTATGCTTTCAAAGAACCAGCTTTTGGTTTCATTAATCTTTGGTTTTTCTAGACTCCGATTTGTTTATTGCCACTATGATCTTTATTATTTCCTTTCTTCTCCTTGCTTTTGACTTTATTCTGTTCTATTTCTAGTTCTTTTAAGGTTAGATTTGTTTTTTGAGCTTTTCTTGTTGCTTGAGGTTGGCCTGTAATGCTATGAATTTTCCTCATAGGACTATTTTTGCTGTTTTCCATAAATTATTATATCATTGTTATTGGAGAAGATAATCTGATATGATTTCAAACTTCTTCAACTTACTGACACTTTCTTCAACTTACTGACACTTGGTTTGTGTCTTAACATGTAGTCTATCCTGGAAAGTGTTCCCTGTGTGCTTGAGAAGACTATATATTTGGCTGGTTTGGGGTGAAATGCACTGAGAATATCTATTAAAATCACCTGGTAATATGTCTTTTAGGCCCATTATTTTCTTGTTGATTTTTTGTCTGGCAGATCTGTCTATTGGTGTCAATGTGGTATCAAAGACTCCTACTATGAATGTATTAAAGTAGTTCTCTCATTTTATGTCAGCCAATAATTGTTTTACATATGTAGGTGCTCCTTTGTTGGATGCATCTATATTTACAGTTTTCTTGATATATTTGTTTCTCATTATGACCTTTGTTTAAAGTTCTATTAGATGAGTATAAGAATTCTCACCCATCTGGATATTTTTCATTTCCATTTTTATTGTGTATCCTTTTCTGTCTTACTCCTTTTAGTCTGTGTATGTCTTTTGACCTGAAATGAGTCTTCTACTGGTAGCTTATGTGAGAGTCTTATTTTCTTATCTATTCAGCCACTGTACCTTTTCTTTGGAGCTTGTAATCTTTTCTCATTTTAAACAATAGTTCATCGATATGTAGTTATTCATATTTTATTATTATTATTATTTTACTTTTTCTTCTGCCTAGAGAAGTCCCTCTAACATTTGTTAAAACACTGTTTTAGTATTGGTAAACATTTTTAGTTTAGTTACTGTGCGTGTGTGTGTGTGTGTGTGTGTGTGTGTGTGTGTGTGTGTCTGAAAAGCACTCTTTCCATCTTCTGATTTGACATTATAGCGTTGCTAGGTAGAGTGATATCACTGAATATTTCCTGACAATCTGTTCTGGCCTGCACAGATTCTATGAAAAAATCAGCTGACAATTCAATGGGAGCTCTCTCTAGGTATATAATTGTTTTTCCTTGATGCTTTTAAGATTTTCTCTTTGTCTTTAACCTTGGTATTTTAATTGGGATGTGTCTTGGTGTGAACCTACTTGGGTTCATTCTGTTTGCAACTCTGTGCTTCCTAGACTTTATACATCAATTTCCTTCAGCAGGTTAGACACATTTTCTGTCATTTTATCAATTAAGTCTTTAGGTTTTTTCTCTTTCACTTTTTTCTTCTGGCACTCCTATGATGAGACTCATTTCATAATTGATGCTTTCCAAGAGGCTCTGATTATTATACTCCTTATTTAAATCTTTCTTTTTCTTGTTGCTAATTTGATTGGCTGTTTTTGTAGCCTTGTCTTTTAGATCATTATATTAATCCTCTGCTCTACCTCATCTGCTGTGACTCCTTCTAAGGTATTGTACCATTCAATCATCACATTTTTTTTTAAATTTAGAGTGGTTCATTTTCCATGGCAGATATGTTTATCTTTTTTATAATTTTATTTTATATTTTTTTTATTTTAGTTTTTTGCTTTTGTTTACAGACTTTTTGTTGCAATTCTCTTTTATGAGCATTCTTATAGCCAGTTTTTGAACTCTGTTTTGAACTGGTTGCTGGCTTTATTTCATTTAGTTATCTCTCTGGATTTTTTCCTGGTTTTTCATTTTGAACATTTGCATCATCTCCTCTTTTGGCCACCTCCCTGTGTTTCATGTCAATTATATAGGGGATGTGCCACATATCCCAGTTATAACTGAGTGTCCTGATGTTTTAGGTGTTACTGTGGAGAAATGAAAGATTTCATTAAGTAAATTAATGCACTAGCGGGAAATAACATTCACATTAAAAAAAGATGATAGAATTACCAATTTGAAAAACAAGAGAGTGAAAAGCAATCAATTAGAGCAGAAAAATAACAATGTAGCAAAATACATGCAGCTAATCGAAGGGTTTTTTGGGATAACATGGAGCATACCAATATTCACAACACAGGGGTACTGGAAGTAGGAGTTGAAAACCTATATAAAGAAATAATGACTGAAAACTTTCCTACCCTGGTTAAGGAAATAGGTGTACAAGCCTAAAAGCTCAGAGTCTCAAATTAAATGAACCTAAACAGGCCCATAACAAAACACATCCTAAATAAAATGGCAAATGTTAAAGATGGCGAGATTTTCTTAACAGTAATATGACAAGGGCAGCTATTTATTTTGAAGGGAACTCACATAAGACTATCAGCTGATTTCTCAGCTGAAAATTTTCAAGTTAGAAGGGATTGCAAGGAAATATTCAAAATAATGAAAAGCAAAGAACTAATAATCAGGATTGTACCGTCCTTTAAAGTTATCATTTAGAACTGAAGAAGTAAAGATAAAAATCTGTAAGTTTATCATCACTAAATGAGAACAAAAAAAATGAGTTTTACAAGGAGCATTAAACAATTTTGAAAATAGAAAACAACATCAAAAATAGTAAAAAGGAAATAAGGAAAAGAAAAAATCCTACTAACATAGGCAAATAGTAAAAAGAGAGGACAAACTATAACCCTAGTACAAATGCTAAAAGACAAAAGTAAAAATCTTGTGAAATTACAATGTAAAATAAATGATACAGAGAACATACATACATGATATGTAAAAAATAATAACAAAAACAAACATGGAAAGAATGAGTAAACTTTGGACTACTTTAAAATGTGATCAAGCTTAAACGACCATCAACTTAAAAAAGAGTGCTATAAATGTAGTTTGATATAGGGGAAGTACATGGTAATTACAAATCAATGATCTGAAGAGAAATGCAAGAAATAAACCCAAGCATAGCATTATTTGTGTCATCGACTCAAGGGAAAAAAGCAAAGAATTAGAAATAAAACCTGAGAACTACAAAAATTAATCAGAAAAAAGCTATGGAATTATCGATAATACTTAAAGTTTAAAAAAACTCAATGTTCCAATTAAACCATGTGGAAGAAAATTTAAAAAAAATAGAACCCATGTATATACTGCCTATAAATGATCCACTTCAGACCAAAAGAAACACAGAGTAAGAATAAACCAATGGAAAAGTATTATGCAAATGAAAATTGAAAAAAAGCCAGGATAGCAATACCTATATCACGGAAAATAAACTTTAATACAAATGTTATAATAAGAGACAAGAAAAGAAAAAAGATGTTTTATTGATAAAGGGATCTATAGAACCAGAGACTTTAACTCTTGCAAGTATGTACATACACAAAAAGAAGCACCTAAATACATAAAGCTAATATTGCTAGACATAAAGTAGAGCCAATAGTTAAACAAAATAACAAAACTTTAGAACCCCATTGACATCAGTGAATGCATCACCAAGACACAAAATCCACAAGGATAAAAGTGGCCTTAAATGATGCTTTAGTCAAACAGACTTAATTGGTCTTTCCAGAGCATTTTGCTGAAAAGAAGCAGAATATACGTTCTTTGTGAGGCACATAACATCTTCAAGATACACAACATGTTACACCACGAAATGAGTTTTGAAAAACATGAGATTGAAATTATATCAACGTTCTTCTCCAGTCACATTGGCATGAAAATAGAAATCAATTATAAGGAGAAAACTAGACAACACACAAACACATGGAAACTGAAAGAAGCACTATTAATACATGAGTTAACAATGAGATCTAGGAAGAAATCACAATACATCTTGAGACAAATGAAAACAAGAAAACACTGCAGCTTAAAGTTTATGGTTCAAAACAGTTAAAGAGGAAAATGTATAGCAATACAGGCCCGCCTAAAATTCAAAGACAAAGACAGGGAAAAGAAAAGCCCAAAGATTAGAAGAAAGGGAATATGAAGATCAGGTGGAAAAAAAATCAAATTAGCATCTAAAAGCCAACAAAAAGATAAGTGAAAGTGAGAGTAAAAAGATAAACAAAATTCATAAGACTGTAGTCAGAATCATCAAGAAAAAGAGGAGACTCAAATAAATAAAATTAGAAATGAAAGAGAACTGACAACTCCCTCTACAAAAACACAAAGGTTTATAAGAAAAATACTATAAACAATTATATGTCAACAAATAGGCAGCCTCAAAGAAATGAATAACTCCATTAGAAACATGTAACTTTCAAACAAAGATTCAGTAAAAGTGAGAAATTAGACCAGATAAATAAAATTTACTAAATCAGAAAACTTCCAACAAAGGCCTAGATCAGGTGGCTTTACAGGCGAATATTATAAAGCAATCAAATGAGGTCTAAACCCATTATTTCTCAAACAATTCCAAACAACTGATAAGGAGGAACTGTCCTAACCCATTTTATGAAGCCAACGTTTGCCTGATTGATAATTCCTTAGACTATTAGGCTGGTCTCTGGCAAACTTGCTGCCTGGAGCTCTCTCTGAAGGACACGTGCCTGAAGCTGCCATCTGGACAGGCACAGCTGGGTGGAAGGGGCTGAGTGAAGACATGTTCCTGGGTGTTTGTGTGGTGACCATAGAGGAGGCAGGAGTTCTGGGTCCCTGTGGGTGTGGCCCTGGGTGCCGTGTGCCCTTGCCAGGGCTGGGAATGTGAGCTGTGTGCAACTGCAGGTGTCTGCACCCCCTTGGGAGGGTGAGCACAGGGAGCATGGCTCAGGGACCTCAGACCAGGTCTCTGTCTCCCAGTGTGTCAAGGTAGGTGTGAGGGTGGGCATAAGTACACACATGCTCACACACATACACACACAGAGGAGAGGAGATGGAGGGGAAGGGGAGCAAGGGAAGGTGCAGATGCAAGAGCTGGCCATGGGTAGCACTTTCCAGAATCATACATCACTGGGGCGGAAGTGACTGGTGTGAGAGGAGTGCTGATCCCACTTTGGTGATGTGATCCTGGTTAGGTGTCAGTCGCAATCCCCGTGTGACTGCCAGATTCCAGGTCACTTTCATGATCCTGGCTAGTTGCCTGAGGAAAACAGCCACATTGGGCCCTCCCTAGATGGCTCTGACCTCACCTTGCAACGTGTGTGTAATAAGTGGAACTGTGTGGCAGATGAGAGGGGATATGAGCATGAGCACAATCTCCAGCTGCTGATCCCTGGTAGTTGTTGATAACACCCTTTGTAAAAGGGATTAAGGAAGGGTTCCTACAGTTCCTCCCACTATGGCTGGGTCTTAACCGCCAGAGTCCTGAATAACTGAGGGCAGTGGGTAGGCACCACACCATGCACAGTTGCACTCCCAAATGTGTGCTCCCTGGCTCATCACAGGCCAGCAAACCACGCAGGCATGGAAGCTTCCTTACCCCACTGGCTACGCCCCACCTCCCCAAGGTCCTCTCCCAGCCCAGAGCCAGTAGAATGCTGCCCCGGGCCCCACCATTTGCTCCCCGTGCAAGCCCCAGGAGTCACTGGTGGGTGAACAAGCCTTGCCTCACTCACACATACCCCAAACTAAGGCCTGAAATAGCCTTACCCCAGACCATCAGACACATGCCTCTGCTGGGACATGGTTTAGCGCAAAATTATGGACACACACCCAGGAGCCAGGCATCCCTGCATTGGCCAGGAGCAGTGGGGTCCTGGAGCAGCTGATGGTCCTGCACCCCCTGGTGACAAAGCTGAGTGGGCCTGGGAGAAGGGGCTGCAACTGTGTTGGCTAATCTACCAGGATCCCAGCACCACGTATCTGGCAGCAGTCAGGGGGCCGCTGCAATGAGAAGGATCCTGCTGGTCATGAGGGGTGAGGCACACAGCTGCTTCTGTGCCCTACCCCTGAGCCATTCCCCCAACCTCTTGTCAGGTCTCCCTAACTCAGTCTCCAAAGGGCGAGTGTCTCTGTCTTAGTAAGGCAAGTGAGATCATTAAGTGGGGTTCAGCTGGAACACAAGCTACCTGCCAGCCTGAGGGGGAGACCCTGACATGGGCCCCAGTTCCCATAGGAGCGATGATGGGTTCATTATGTGTCACCATGTAAAACAGAGAGTAACGTTCAGATATACCTCCACTGTGCACTTACTGGGAACATGGTCAATGCGTCCCTACTGTTCTCTGTCTGAGTCATGACATTTCTGTCTTGGGATCAAAGGACACATACCAAACCTTCATCCACGAGAGGTGGGCGTCCCAAGTGTAGCAGGCCCAGCAACAGAGTTCAACAGAATTTTTATTTATAGGCTACCTCTCACAGCAGAGTGTGGGTTCTCTGATCAGATGGGTCTCGGTTTACATCCATCATAGTCTGAAAAATGTGTTAGCAACTTCCCATGATTTATTAACTTTGTCCTGCCACACCCAGGTGGGCCAAAATCAGTGTCCCATTTTCACAGATGCTAAACGCAGTTAGGTCATGTGTCTCGTGTACCCATCTGGCCTACTGATGCAAATCACTGTCAGGGGAATGCTCTTAGTAACAGATGGCCTTCCTTAACCTGCACTGCACCTCCTGAGGCAGGTGTCACTGCTGCCTATGATTTGGAGAATGGGCACAGAATGCCCCAGGTCCGTTCACAGGACTGAGATAAAGGGTCGCTTTGGATTTGAACCTAAGGTTCACCACCTTGAGCATGTCCCTGGATTCTAGACCAAGGATCTGACTCATTTAGCCTGATAGAAATCTGCTCAGGTCCTGGACTAGACATATAGGTGGCCATTTTTTCATTACTCCCCATGGCTGTGTAGGACCAGCCCATGGAACCCAGACCTGTTCTCTGGGCTTCATTTAAGCTCACTGAATATTTAGGCCTAGGATAGAGCCCTTTTAGGCCAGCTGAGTCATCTGGGCCAGCATGGCCTGAAAGCTTCACTCAGAAACTTCCCCATACCTGTGGAGGAGGAAAGGGCTGGTTAAGAGTGGGTCTAGGGATTCTGTGCTTCTGAGCCACTTGGACAATATCTGTGAGTGAGTGGCCAAGAATGTCCATCATTATGCATGGCTGCTCTGCTCATAGCATGTCCAATGTCCCATCAGACTTTGCCTAATAGTCGTAAGCTTAAAGATACAATAACTGAAATGTCGGGATGATGACAGTGCTGCAATGAAACCTCTCTGGGCCCAGGTACAAGGAAGTGCACTAGAGAATCTACTGTGTGGGGGGCATTGTGAACACCTATGCAGATGAGGCGTGCAGGGGCTCAGAGACTCACTTACGGCTGTCCCCAAAAACAGCTCAGAGCAGGAGCAGGTGACGTCGTGTCTCACAGGTTACTCTCAGTACAGCCTTTGTGGAAGGCAGCTCTAAGTCAGCCCAGGCTCCGTGGGAAGGGCCGTGGCCGGGAGGGAGGTACACGCATGCAGCTTGCCTCCCTGGCCTCACACTTCCTTTACACGGCAGCCGAGTCTATGTAGAGAAAGCAGTGTATTGTGCATTCTCTGAACATCTAGGCCCCAAGGCTCTTACTCCATCTATGTTCATTTGTCCAGTAGAAGACTTGGAATACGTGGGCACTGGAAGCGTTTGAGGAAGATGCCTGGGTTCTCACTTATCATCTGTGCTGGATTCTGCCTGTGCTGACTCAGCTTTGACCATCACACCAAAAGGCTGCTTATCATTTCCATGTCATAGATTAGAACACACACACAGAGAAGTAGAGTATCTTACCACAGGTCAAACAACTGGTGAGGGCAGAGCTGAGAGTCAGACCCCCTGTGGCCCACCTGGAGTCTCTACACTGTGCGCATGAGATGCTGACAATGAAGAAACAGCATGGACAGTGAGGAGACCAGGGGCCCAGACTCACGTTCACATACATGCTCACCTACCTCCCAGGCTCTAAGGCACACGTTCACATACATGCTCACCTACCTCCCAGGCTCTAAGTCAGAGGAAACCAGGAAAGGAGCCAAGAGAAGCAGAGGGAAGAGGATGGAGCTCTGACTGGTAGAAAAGTCCATGCTTGCTAGCAGTTCAGGGAATTCCTACCCTTGAAGAGTCTTTCTCAAATCCTAGACTTCTCAACCTGGGCAGTACCCTAACTAGATTGACTCCAGGCTCACCCCTTTCCAGGGGCTGAGATTCTATGGCTGAAGGTAGAAGTTCTCTGTGGCCCCTCTGTTTTCACTTACAAGGGGATAATGAGGTATGTGGGCTTCAGAGTTATATGGAGACAAAATTTATTAAAACAGGAGAGAAAAAAAATATCATGGAAGCATTGATGCTGACATCCATATAGCTCAGAATAATTTGTCTCTCTTGACAAGTCATTAAAGTAGGGGAATTGTTAACCAGTTACTTCTTCACTCATTCACTTTTACAGAGTTAAGAAGTCAAGAGGCCCTCTCTTGACTCCACAGAACTGAGTTATCAAGTATGTGGAGCTACATTTGTCTGGGGGCTGTCAAGATGCAATTTTTTTTTGCTAATGACTTACTTACAGTCCCTGCTAACACAAGACTTCTCCCCTGTCCGTGCCCTCTGGTGTCTACTGAGATGGGACTTCTTAAAACCTTGGGTGCACTCTTGGTAATCACAGAGCTCCTCTCCTGACTGTGTTCTCTGGTGTGTGCTTTGAATGAAGCCTTGCCCACATTCCCTACAAACAAAGGGGTTCTCCCTTGTGTATATCTTTTGCTGTTGACAAGATCTGATTTCACAATGAATTGTCACTAAATTTCCTTACAAGCAAAAGGCTTCTCCCCCTGAGTGTGTCTTCTGGTGTCTGATGAGACTTGACTTCACACTGAAGCCTCGATCACACATGGTACAAGCAAAGGGCTTCTCCCCTGAGTGTGTCCTCTGGTGTCTGATGAGATTTGACTTTTCACTAAAGCTTTGCTCACACTCCCTGCAAACAAAGGGCTTCTCCCCTGAATGTGTCTTTTGGTGTCTGATGAGACTTGACTTCACTCTGAAGCCTCAAACACACTCACTGCAAACAAAGGGCTTCTCCACTGACTGTATGCTTTGGTGTCTGATGTGATGTGACCCATCATCAAAGCCATGCCCACACCCTTCATACTTGACTCTTACAATTCTTGATTTTCCCACTCCCAGAAATAACTTGCCCAGGTCCCCTGAATTCACTTTCTGGCCTGTGCTGGACTCTGCCTCCATCATTCTCTCACATTGCTTAGAGCTCCCCATTTGTCCATTGTGTGGTTTGGAAAAGGCCCTAGAAATCTTCCTCTGCCTGATCCTTTCAAGCATAGGTTTGGACCTTTCTTTGACCTCTTGACCTTCAGCTTTGTCATTCCAGCTGTGTGGGTCAGTATGCTGCTCCTGCTGCTGACTCTGACCCTCTGGGCAGTGTTCCTCTGATTGGGGACCTTTTCTTGCAGGGGTTCCTGGAGGGCTCTGAGAAAGATGACTGCATTCCACGTGCTGGTGGAGCAATTTCTGACTGGAGAATGCCAGAGAACAGGAGGGACATGGATGGATCTCTGGCTTTGTTTCTGCTAAAAGAGAAGGTTTTGGTCAGGGCAAATATTAACAAAGCTGCCTGGGCCATATGCTTCATATCCTGGTAAGACTTGCTCACTAATTACTCTAATTGTGCCAACAATTCAAGCTCTGTCTCCCCAAAAGTGTTCCTCTACAGTCTATCTTTGCATTACATTTTTATGGACTACATCTTCTTCAGAAATCCAGAAAGTCCAGTCGAGGGCCTTTTCTACCTATGGCCCACACTATGGATTTTGAAGTTGTATCCAAAGGAATTTTGTTCCTGGAGTTGTAACTTCAGTTACTTTTCCCCACAGGCAAGTATCTTCTAAGTCATGTTAGAAAGAGAGAGAGAGAGAGAGAGAGAGAGAGAGAGAGAGAGAGAGAGAGAGAGAGAGAGAGAGAGAGAGAGAGAGAGAGAGAAACTACAAGCCCCAAGATAATACCACACATGCTAACAGCCCTGAAACCAAACTTAGATTTTGGACCCCACCTCTAATTAGTTTTGACCTCTCCCAGAAACTTAATCTCTATCAACCAGTATGGAATTTTCCAGTAGCTACCAATGATGTGCTACCATTCCATTGCAACATTGTAAATAGAAGAGGCATCCTACAAAATAAAAATTTACCCCACCCACTATAAAAGCTGTCCCAGATCAAAAATAATCTTTGCCTTTGCTTTGATAAGGGCTCCCTTGCCCCACCTTCTTCTTATAAAAACCATCCCTTTTGTACACTGCTTCACAGCACCCTTGAAATTCATTACTATGTGACTTGCTGCTGATTCATGAGTAAAGCCAATGAGACTTTCAAATTTACTTGGTTGCAAACTCCTCTGCTCTCATGAAGAAACTCCATTCTGGTGACTTAAGCTTGCCTCAGTTTGCTTTATTATCTATGTTGACAGATTATATAGCGGGGTCTCCAACCACCGGGATATAGGCTGGTATTTGTCCATGACCAGTTAGGAAAAGAGACGCACAACTGGAGGTGGGCAGAGGGTGAGCCAGCAAACCTTCTTCTGTATTTGCAGACAATCCCTAGCACTAGAATCATCGCCTCAGCTCCATCTCAGATCGTCAGGCATTAGATTCTCATAGGAGCACCGAGCCCTGGCGCCAAAACAGTTGGGAACCTCTGGTCTATAGGACTGTCACTCCCTCTGCTCTACCTATGTCATGAATTGCTTCTCCTTTAGTCTTCCACAGATTATAAAATAGCCTCACACAAAGTTGTCATACTTGATGTGTTACAGTTGGTATTAGCCCACTCCAAATACAATGGGGAGTCGTGTTGTACAATATAGCTGCAATTTAACTTCCTGTAACCCATCCATCTTCATCCAGTCTGCCATCTTCTGTCACCTGGAGACAGAGTCATTTCTGAGGGGAATCCCCCACTGCAGTATATTTCCCAAAAATTCACAAATCACAGTCTTTGGACAGAGACCATGCCTCTCTAGCTGAAAACAGCACCACTGCCCCACATCACAATAGGAGTCTCCTCGGTGCCTTAGCTAGATCATGGCTCTACATTCTAGGCTGTGAGGTATCCCTCCAAACATCTTCCTTACCTTTCATGCTGAGACAGAGTGGTCCGTAGCCAGTCCTGAAGCAGAACAACTCTTTCTAAATCTACCAGATGCTTTGCCCACAGGTATCTGTAAATGTTCTCTCTTGAGGGAGCCCTCCCAGAGGGTGTGCTACACACCCTGCCCTCACACTCACTCTGGAGCACTGTATGCCTGATGACATGCATGTGGGTATACCTTTACTTTCCTCCTTCTTGAAGTGCTCAAGAGTGATGATTCTGATCATCATGTTCAGTCTGCATTTCCAGCTCGGGAACCCTGTGTGGCACAGAGCAGGAACTCACATGACAACTAACTGAAATAGTCAATGAAAGCATATTAGCATACACATTTCATTTAAAAAACATAAAGGAAAATAAGAAGAAACAGCAGAAAATTTCAGAAAAATCTGCTTTTGGTGACAGAGCTGTAAGTATGAAAAATTGTTTTTTGTTCATTGATTGTTTTTGCTGCTAAGGCTTTTCATGCTATATAAGTTATATAATTTTTAGCATGTAAGTAGTAAAAAAATCAGAATGATAATAAAAATTATATAATTTGTTCCTATTAATGGCTTATGAAATAAATCCTTAATTTCTGAAGCATTGATTTGAAATTTTACTAATTTTAGACTGGATTTTACTTAAGAGTTTAACGATGAAAATTTACAGAGAATTCTCCTTTGAAGAACAGTGGAGCTCACCTCCCCCTGATACGAGCTTTCTCTTCCTCTTGCTGCCCCAGGTGATAGCAAAGCACCCTGGCCTCATTCTAACTAGAACTGGGTGTGAAGCCTGTAGTAGAAGGAGGTACAGGGTGATGAGCTTTGGCCATACTCATCACCATACCAGACCAGCAATTCACCTCCTATGCCCTGTTGTCGAGTTCTATTTATTGTCTCTGGTCCTGTCTAGGTTGTGGGTGGCGGACTTCTCTGGGTCCACCTACACCTCAGTGATTGTTTCTCGTCTGAGTGTCTGTTTGTGTTTTCTGCGCAAGAGATGGGGGGAAGCTGAGTTCACAGAAGACACCCTTGGGGTGTCTCCTGGGCCATTTCAAAGATGCATTTGTAAGGGCCTGACTGCATTAATGGTTTCTCCAGGCAGACTAAGGACATTGTGTAAAGTTGAGTGGCTGTCTTTTGATGTAAACTGACCTCCAGAGGGCTCTTTTGACAAGAGTTGGTGAGGAATGTTTGAAAGATTGTCGTGGGAGACCCGGGACATCCTGATCAGTTTCCCTTCAATGATCAATGGTTAAACCTTGTTTAGAACCCCCCTTCTTGGCTCTGACGGTTGCCCTTTCTCTGGGGGAGCAGGTTTTAGTTGTGGGCACCATTAAATATGCAGCAACTGAATCTCTAAGACAGCCCAGTCCCTCAGTCCTCCCAGAGGACAGTGGACCTTTCCCCGCCCTATCATCCGGGACAACTGGGGCCAAATAGTATCGCCTCCCCTCCTCGAACGCAGGCAGTTAACCCCTATGGACCTCCTGCTCCCGCTCCGGGCAGGGCACCAGCTGATACCAGCACCCTAGCCATCCTACCCTTGTGAAAAGCACCACCCCAGGGGCATCACACAATGGGCCCTTTATGTTTACATGCCTGTCTTGACTCAAGTGCCCTGTACAACTGGAAGGCACAGAATACACTTTTCTCTGAGAAACCCCAGGCATTAATAGAACTCTTAGAAAATGTTTTCAGACTCACCGCCCAACATGGGATGATTGCCAATAGCTTTTAATTAGCCCCCTTGACCTCTCAGAATAATGTGGATGCATTCGGACTGAAACACAAAAGATACCTGTGGGTGGGAAGAGACTTATGGAGGCAGGGGAACAGATTGAGGAGGAATTTCCCTTCACCTGCCCATACTGGGGACACAATTCTCAGGCAGGCGGAGAACGGCATTAGATCGGTACCACCAGATTCTAATTGGGGGAATTAGATGGCTGCTCACCAGCCAACTAACCTTTTCTAATGTAACTGAAGTTATACAGGGAGAGACCTCAAGAATCTCCTAGAGCATTTCTTAAACAAGGTGTACCATGTATACACCCCCATGATCCTGAGGCCCCTGAGAACCAACAGGCAATTAATATAGACTTTGCTACTCAGGCAGCCCCTGATATCCAGTATAAATTGCAAATATTAGAAGGTTTTGCAGGGATGAACCTGTCCCAACTTGTTGAGATCGCCCAGAAGGTGTTCAACAACAGGGAGTCACCAGATAACCACAAACATGTGGCTCAAATCAAAGCTACTGTCATCAACCCAGCCAATCTGTTGCCAGACTCAGACCCCAAGACCCCTGTTCATGACTACACAGATTTCCTACTGATGCTGTGTGTTCCTTGTGGCCAGACCTCAAAGACTCCCCTCTGCCTGAGGCCAATAAAGTTCTGTTCATGGTTGGGAGCAACTTCATGTAGGAAAGAAGGAGGTATGCTGGGGGAGGGTCATAACTCTAACTGGCACCATCTGGTCACAAGCTCTTCCCCATAGGACGTCTGTTCAAAAGACAGAAATCATCACCCTCACTGAGGCACTAAGATGGGGAAAAGATAAGGCAGTCACAACATACACTTATGGGTGATACGCCTTTGCCACTACACATGTACGTGGAGCCATCTACAAGGAAAGGATGCTTCTGACTTCAGCTGGGAAGGACATCAAGAACAAGGAGATCTTAGCCTTACCTGAAGCCATATAGATGCCTAAGGCTCTTGCTATTGTTCTTTGTAGAGAGCATCAATAAGGGAATAGTACTGAGGCTAAGGAAAACCTAAGAGCCAATGCAGAGGCAAGAACAGCGGCCACAAGGCCAGTGGGGCCCCTACCAATCTACTGACTATTGTCCCTTACCCAGAACTGCCTCTGTCTCGACCAATATAGTGGAAGAGAACATGTATTTTTAAGATAAGAGAGCCACTAAGAACCAACAGGAGTGGTGGATGACCCCAGATGAAAAAAAAAATTGGGCTCTCACAGGCTCTTAGAAGGACTCTCCTCCACCAACTACACCAGACCACCCCAGACATAGACAAGATTGCTGGTTGTGCCTAAACTCAAAATCCTCTTACCATATTGGGGTAGGAACTCCCCTAAATTTAACTGAGCTCAGCAGGCTAGAACTTCAAGTCAATTCACTAGCAGAAGTAGTCATTCAGAATAAAAGAGGTTAAAATTTATTATTTATAAAACAAGATAGATTATGTATGGCTCTAAGTGAAAGCTGTTGCTTCTATGCCAATAACTCTAGAATAACTTTTAAAAGTTTACTACTAGTACAGAGAAATTTAGATACCAGGGAAAAACAGAGACTAGAATCAAATAACTGGTTTCATAAGATATTCAGTTGGTCACCATGCCTAACAATGTTTTTATCTGCTGTAGCTGGACCTTTAATCATCCTCCTCCTCTTGTTAACTTTTGGCGCATGTTTCCTTAATTTCTTGTGTTCATATATAGGAAAAAGAGTAATTCTATTAGACTTTTAATATTACAGAATAGAGGCTATAAGCAAATTCTGTATAAAGAGTCAAAGATTTGATTGTTTGCTAAGGACAGTGGGGAATGTGGTGGCTAAAAAATTGACTCTTACTAGAAATTACTGTTTGACTATTACTATGGGCATGTAGGCCTTTGATTATAAGAACATAACATTCTAAACAAGCTTTCTGCTTCTGTACCCCGCTTATGCACCTGACCTGTGAGTTGACAGGTAGTGAATAGAAGAAAGATAGCCCTTTGTGTGTAGACAGAATGAGGAATGAGATTTTGGGCCTAAAAACCCTGTACCTCTACATTTCAGGGCTGCTTAATTTGGGGTCTGCATACCCCTGGCAGACCCAGGTGGCTGAATAAAGAGCATTTCCTATAACTCACTGAGTTCTGGTGGTCTGTGGGTCTTTCAGGGGCTGGCGGCTACAACAAGTAATACAAGTAAAAGAAAAAATTCTGCAAAGTATGTAAGGAAAATAAGATGTGTTTTGGGATACTAAGGAAGTGTTTTTAAGAAAAGGAAGAGTAATTTTATCTTAAAATACTTTCAGGTTATTTAAAGGTTATTTGAGGCACAAAAGAAGGTATAAAGTATGGAGCTTTATTTTGAAGGGAATTGAAGGAAAGGTGTTTGTCTTAAAGTGGTTATTTCTGAGTGAATGAGAAGAGACAAACTGAAGGAATAAGAAAAGTAGTAGAAGGTTTGTGAAGGGAAATCCTGAGAGGAACATAAAGGACAAGAACATAAGTGAACATATGAAGTTGTAAACGAAAAGAGAAAGAGAAAATCTTGTTTTATATAATCAAGTTGGCTAAAGTTAAATGTATTTGTCATAGGTTTTAAAATGAACTTTAATATCAACAATATATTGATGCAAAACTGGAGTTTGGATTATTGGTCTGTTCCTAATAAGAGATTGTAAAAGGTTTTTTTACCTGTGAAAAATACACTTAGGAAACAAAGATTCTATATCTTATAAAATAATTTATTGTGCTTTATAGTCTTTATTTAAAAAACTGAGTCTTCTTAACATTAAGAGTGCTAAGTTTTTTATATAGTCATATTTACTTTTGAAATCTTTATTATCACTTTGGTTAAATAGATAACTAAGTATTGTTTCATAGTGACCTATGATCCTATATAATCAGGTGATCAAACCTTATGACATTATGATAAATTTCACAACATAACACCTAAATGAGATCTTTTATTTTATTTCAGAATAACTTTGAGACTTCCCAGAGGGCACTTAAAAAATCTCAAAGGTTTAGTTTGTCACTGCGTAAAAGAGAAATGTTAAGCTAATTCAGTCTATTTAATATGTTAAATTATGTGAGAAGCATTGTCAAGTAATAAATGATACCTAGCTTCTTTAGGTTACATTTTTATGAATGTATGTTACTAATACAAGTGTTTTGGAAATTGTATAAAGTTCCTAGAAATTTGTCAATATCTTTCAGTCATAATTCCAGTTATTATAAATTATTGTATGTCATGAATATCAAGAATGAACCTGACTGTTCAGAAACAAAGGGCTTATAGAGAAGAAAAGGGCATTGCTCTGATTTGGGCCATGACAATAAAACTATTAAAATAATTAGATAGCTATGATTTGAGTGAATACGTGGTCTTGACATTAAAATTGGAATTTCAAATAACAGTAACATAAAAAACTAGAAACATAAAAACCTTTCTTTCTTAGAAAAACCATAGGAACTAATCTCTCCTTAGAGACTATTTTCTTCACTCATCAGCCCCTCTGGGATGACTGCCAGCAACTCTTACAGGTTTTATGCACTTCAGAAGAAAGGGAGCGGATCCTGCAGGAGAGCGCCAAGGCTGTGTTAGAGCCAAATGGACAGCCCACTACAGACCCAGCTTGTATTCAACAAGTCCTCCCATACACCCGTCCACCTTGAGACCTCAACACTGAACAAGATAAGGAGGCTCTCGATCAGTATCGTCAACTTCTGATAAAACCTTGCTTTTGTCAGTCAGTCAGCCCCAGATATTAGGAAAAAAGTAACAAAGAATAGGAAGGTTTAAGGACAAAATTTAACTGAGCTATTTGAGGTAGCCTTGTGCATCTTCAACAACCGGGATGAAGTTAATATCACCCAGATTAAGAAAATGACTAAAGTCCTACTCAACAACAATAAGCCCCACATTCAGTTCCTGAAGACTGCTGCTCTCAACCAGCTACCCTGCTACCAGATGACGACCCAAGCAGCCCATATATGACTGCCTTGAGGTCCTAGATAATGTCACCTGCACTTGACCGGACCTGACAGACGACCTCTGGACAAATCCAGAGGTCACTCTTTTCACAGATGGAAGCAGCTTCATCACAGAGGGAATCAGGCATGTAAAGGTGGCTGTAGTGACTAATGAGGCTGTTATTTGGGCACAGGCCCTAAGCCATAGAACTTCAGCTCAGCTGGCTGAACTAAAGCAGTGACTCAAGCTCTGCGGTGGGGTGAAAACAAGACTGTGAACACATACAGACAGCAAAGGAGGCTGCCAGAAAACCAGTGGGCCAATTGACATTCTGCCGGCCCTACCGCCCAGAGGGCTAACAGACACCCTACTTACACTCCAGGGGAAGTTAAACTATGCAACAAGCTGAGAGGAAAATAGGAATCTGCTTGGCAGGTTAGTCTCCCGGTCGGCCACATTGTAGTACCTAAGGCCTTGAGCTGAGACCTTATAACACAGGTTCACCAGATAACTCACTTGAGAGGAACCAAGTTAATCAAACTGTTAAAAAGAGACTATTACATTCCGGGGCTGCAACAAATGGCCAACCAGGTATCGGCCCTGTGCCACATCTGCACACAAGTGAATCCAGGACCCTCCAAGAGAGTACAACAAGGGATGAGACTTCATGGACAAGCCCTGGGAGAACATTGGGAATTAGATTTTACAGAAATAAGTTCAAGAACTTTTGGATTTAAGTATTTACTTATGTTCATTGACACTTTGTCAAGGTAGACTGAAGCCTTCCCCACCAAGCAGGAGATAGCTCAGGTAGTAGCAAAGAAGTTAGGTTCAGAATTAGTGCCTTGGTTTGGCCTGCCCATTACACTGGGGTCCAACTATAACCCGGCATTCATCACCCAGACCAATCAATCTTTAGCGCCAGAGTTCTAAAAATTAATTAAAAGTTATATTGCATTTACAGGCCTCAGAGTCTAGGACAGGTAGAGAAGATAAATAAGACCCTGAAAGAAACTTTAACCAAGTTCAAATTAGAGACTGGCAAAAACTGGGTAAGCCTTCTTCCTTCCCCCCTGTTAAGGGCACGATGCCCCCTACTATAAAGAGATCACACCTTATGAAATTATGTTTGAAAGCCCTCTTGTTTGTTTTGATAATTCAGAATCTGTAAAATGAACTAAGAATCTTGTATATTAATTCATACATGTAAAACTAATGTGTTCATAAAGCATAGATCTTGCTTTAATTGTATAGCTTTAGGTAAAACCTGCTGTTCTTATGGTAACCATTCAGGCATTATTAGAGGCTTTAGTCAGAAAACGGCTCAGCGACAGAGAAGAACAATGCCAGAGAACAGGATCTTGGTATGAGAATGTGTTTAGCTGGTCCCTGTGGTTGACTACTTTGCTTTCCTCCATTGCAGGACCCCTATTATAAGCACTTCTAGGGTTATTATTTGGACCTTGTATAATTAATTGGTTAACTACATATGTCAAAAAAGGTTGTAGGCAGTGAAACTCATGATTCTCAAAGCTCACTACCCACTGCTCCAGGTTGACGATTCAATGATTTAAATTTGTTAGAAAACCAGTGGGAAATGTTAAGGGTGAAGAATTTTCCAGTAAATTAGTCACTGTTGTGAGAAACGCCTGCAGTTCTGGCAGGATGCCTAGTGCTTGGAGCAACACCGTCATCAGAAGCAGATGTGGACTTACACAAGGACGCATTGCAGGGAGGGTGCACACGACTGACCTATTCTGGGATGTCATGCTCTAGGGACAAGGATAGCACAGTGACAAGAACTAGAAAAGGTACTTAAGAGGAGACAGCTGAGAACACAGAGGTGGCTTTGAGACCAGATCTGGGAGCTAGCTGTAGTTTGTATCCAGCTAATATCTACTGACCTTATGGTAACAATTACTTAACTACAAAGCCAGCATTATTGTAATGAAACTTAATAAAAGGCCACGGAGAAAGGGATGGGGAACGCTAGCATTGCCATTTTTCCCCTCTGCCGTATCCATGTTAGTGAACGCATTTCAAGACTCCGACTCTTCTTCCTGACCATCTCCACAACAATCAGCACCCAACGTGGGGCACAAAGAAGAGGGTGTGGGACTCTGCTGGGAACCGAAGGGATATGTCGGCTCACTGTAAGCGACACCCTGCGGCATAGATTTTTTAGCACCGAAAGGGGCATATCCGCTCAGAGTAATTGGTACTTTTTGCATCATTGTTTTTAGCATAGTTGTCTTTTCTTAGCACATTTCCAGATTACACTGGAAACCGAAAGGGGCAGGTTCACTCAGAGTAAGCGGTACCTTCAGCATAGTTTTCACATAGAGAACTAGTAAATGTGAAGAAAAGTCAATTTCGCGAATTGGTTTAGTATGTAGGTAGACATGGCTACTGATTCAAGCCAGAAAGAAAATCTCAACTAAATACTAAAGTGTAGAAACAAATCATAAGAGCTTTGCAGAGAGCTCATCAACAGGGGGATCCCATCCCTGTTTCTGTTTGGTGTTTATGCACTTTAATTTCTCAGGCTTTACAGCCGCTGCAGTCTGACTCTGAGGGTGCTGCAACTGACTTGGCCACATGCCAAGAAGAACCTGAACCTGTTTGTAAAAATCCTATAGAAATAGAGTCTGCTAATGAGCAAGAGGAATCTACTGAGTCCTCATCTAAAGAGGAATGTGCAGGCTGCATTCCTCCCAGTAAAGACTCATGTCAGGTTCTTTTGGCCCAAGTAGAGGCAATAAATCAGAGACTGAAGCAACTGCAATTGGAGCCAACTGGAGGATATTTTCAAGAACCAAGAAAGCCCTCTGCACCACCTGTAAACACTTTATTTGGTGCTGAGCCTTCAGTTGCTGATTCTGTTTCATTTATTTTTCCCTTCTCACCTGAATTAACTAAGGAAATAATAGATGAAGAGAGCAGTCGAGAAAATTTTCCTCAACAGACAGCTACTCCTCAGCTGATGGGGTTCCCTATAGTGAATCAGGTCTTTTCCCTCAATGATCAATTTCCTCAGGGGGGCATCAATATACAATATAACTGGAACATAAATTCTTGAGGATACTTAAGGAATCTATCAATCAACACAGTAGGCAGTCCACCTACGTGACAGGTCTTTTAAACAGTATAGCCACAGAATGACAATTGTTAGTGGTAGCTTGGGAAGCTATTATAAAAACTGTCTTAGAATCAGGTCCTTATTTGTAAATGAAAACCTGGTGGAGAGAGGAAGCTCAACAAGTGGCTCATAGAAACACAGCATGAAACTATCCAGGGGCTACTTTTGAAGAGCTGATAGGTACAGGAAACTTTACCACAGTTGAGCAACAATGTCATTCGACCAAAGACACCTTTTACAAGTGAAATTAATAGTGTTAAGAGCTTGGTCTTGAGTGGAGCCACCTGGGAAACATCCTCAGTCGTTCACTAAAATTATGCAGAGTCCTGGGGAGAGTTACACTGATTTTTTGTCTAGGCTATGTATGGCCATTGTCAGGGCAGCAGCTCTTCCTGAAGTCCAAGAATTACTCTTAGAAACTCTAGCTATGAAAATGCAAATGCAGAGTGTCAAAGGGCTTTAAGGTCCCTCAAAGCTAAGGGAGCACCTTTGGAAGAATATATTAAAGCTTGTCATGATTTGGCTCTTTGACACATCAAGCTAATTTATTAGCAGGAGCTTTACAGAAAGAGTTTCAAGATTCTCGAATGAAATGTGATCAATGTGGAAAACTGGGGCACTTTCGAAAAGACTGCCAGAGAGGGTATAGGAAGGAAGGAGGAAAAATGGTGCATACAAAACTTCCTGGTAGGAGACAGGTTCCTACTGAACTCTATTGGAGGTGCAGGAAAGGATTTTATTGGACTAGTGATTGCAACAAAAAATTACTCTCAGAAGATAGAAATTAGACGGGATGCTCTCAATACTCTTAATGATTTTCAAAATTATTGGGAGATATTAATTGGCTTCATCCTTCCCTCGGTGTCCCCACCTGTGCTTTAACTAACTTGTTTTCTATTTTAGAAGGCTCCACAGCATTAGATAGTCTCAAAAACTAACGCCATTGGTGGAAAAGGAATTACCAAAAATTGGTGAGGCCTTATGACAGGCCCAATTAGATTGCACTGAATCTTTTGACAAATTATTCTTAGTCATTTGTCATTCTCCTCATTCTCCCACTGCCATCCTCATGCAGGACACTAACATTATTGAATGAATATTCTTAGGTCATAAGCCTAAGAAAAAATTAGAGACTTATATCAATAAAGTTTGTGGTTTAGTAATAAAGGCTCGGCTTCGCCTCAGGCAACTCACTGGACAAGATCCTGCAGAGATTATCGTACCTTATAAGGACTCGCAAATAAAATCTTTCTATCAATTGAATGAAGATTGGCAGAATGCTTTTGCTTACTCTGTTGGAATAATTCATTGTAAATATCCTAGGCTTAAACTTTTGCAGTTTCTCTTACGTACTCCTGTAATTTTTATGTCAAGTGGTTCAATCTAAACCAGTGGAAGGCCCAACATTTTTCACAGATGCTAATAAGAAAGATTTTGCTGATTTCACAGGAGACGCTGATACCCAGGTAATTCAAACACCTTACACTTCAGTACAAAAGGCTGAATTATATGCTATTATTCTTTTGCTTAACCACCATGTAGAGGCATTGAATATAGTTACTGATTCTCAGTATGTTGAATACACCGTGCCATGTATTGAGGAGGCACATACACCCCCTTCTCCAGATGAATTTATTGAATTATTTACACAATTACAGAATTTAATATACAAAGGCAACAGCCTTTATTCATTGCTCATGTGAGGGCTCATACCTTGTTGCCTGGCCCTGTGACAGCAAGTAATCGGAAAATTGATCAATCGTTAATTCAGCCTGTTATCACTGCTCAGAAAGAGCACGCCCTTCATCATTCTAACGCTAAGGCTCTTAGAGAGCATCATCAGCTAACTTGGCAACAAGCTAAACAGATTCTTAAGGAATGTCCTCCCTGTTCTCCTTTTGTTACACCCTCGCTGTCTTTTAGAGTCAATCCTCAAGGAACAGCAGCTAAGGTGTTCTGGCAGATGGACGTAACATATTATCCTGAATTTGGTAAACTGAAATTTGTTCATCATCCTATTGACATGTTTTCAGGTTTCACTTGGGCTACTTTAAGTTCTGAAAAGGCTGATGCTGCTATCACCCATTTATTAGAAGCTATTAGTGTTATGGGACAACCAGCTCAGCTAAAAACTGATAATGGATCTGCATGGATTTCAAGTAAATTTCAGAATTTTCTTGCTACATATTCTCCTGCTCCTACTACTGGTATTCCTTATAATTCCACTGGCCGAGCTATTGCAGAACGTGCTAATTGCACGCACAAGGATATGCTTATAAAACAAAAGGGGAATGTGGAATACCCTGAGAAAAAGGCTTCATAGAGCTTTATAGACTTTAAATTTTTTAAATCAAGATGAACAAGGCAGCATAGCAGCTCATCGGCATTGGGTGAAACAGGCCGGTGAGCCTTTGCAGCAGCCAGTATACTACAAGGATCTAAAAGGGGACTGGGTGCCTACTGAGGTACTGAGATGGGGCCGAGGTTTTGCTTATATCTCCACAGAAACAGAGAAGCTTCGGGTCCCAGCCAAGAACATCAGGCTCCGGGAGTGGAGAGAAGTGGCGGGTTGTCACTGAGTCCGGTCAGGAGATAACTCCAACTTCTCTATTCCTTACAACAACAGCTCTGATTACAGCACAGCTAAGTGGGGTACAAGCTGAGACAAGAAATTATTCACATGGGACGTATGTGCCCAATCCTCCTTTAAATAAGGCAGTGGGATGGGGATATGCATCACTGGTAGTTTCAGTTAATGATTCTAACTGGATGCCTGGACCATATGACTCTAGAGGGCCTCTGAGGCCTGAAGAAGAAGGGAGAGTGATTGAGAATTGTATGGTGGGAACAGAAGGGATGCCAATTTGCATGGGAGCTGGAGAGCACTGTTTATAGCTAGGTACTCAAGCATGGTTGACTATTTTGCAGAATTCTGAACAGAATGTTGGGGTAGGTCACTTATTTTTTTTTAAAGTATGGTAGGATTTAAAGATGTTACAGAACCTGTGGATGACACCTTTCCACCAGATTTGCCGTGGTGAGCAAAAGTTCAGACACGAACTTTCTCTTGGGTTCAGTGGACTCAGTGTCGAGCTTATCAAGCTTGGGTTTTAGTTAATAGTTACTATGGAAGAGTCATTGATTGGAGTCCTTTTGGCTCTTACCGAGCAAAGGGAGAAAAATAAATTTGCGGTGGCACCGAAAGATAGAGAATGGTTCAGGAAGTATTCCTTCAGACAGAACTTGTGTAATAACACAATCGTCTGGCATAATGGTTTCCCTCCACATCTCTTCAACTACCCATCAAGAAATACAGAATCATATTTGAAAGTTAGGATCTGCTTTATTTCCCATGCATGCCTGGAACGGTTTCATAGTTCAGTCTGGGAGTTCTTCTCATATCACTTTTCATCAGAATGTCACTCACTTTGCTGAACCTGTGTTCGACTCCCCTATATCATTATGAAGGGTAAGGTGGGGTGGAATGAAACTTTAGGTTATGTTTCATGTAAAAATTGTTCTTTTTACACTTGTATTAACTCTTCTATTCCTTTTAACAAGTCATATGAAAGCTTATATATCCTTAGTGCTAGAACTGGAGTATGGATGCCGGTTCGATTGTCTCGGTCCTGGCAGGACTTGATCCTAGCAGCAGCTGATGGACTACGTTAAAAGAAGAGCTAAGAGATTCCTTGGCATGCTGATCACTGCTGTCGGAAGTCTCGTTGCTGGTACTGCCATGGCTGGAGTGGCTCTGCATGAATCTGTACAGACTGCTGATTATCTTAGACCCTGGCATAGGGATGCTGAACAGTTATGGACTTCTCAAAGACAAATTGACTCTGTATTGCAAAGTCAAGTAGCAGATTTACAGCAAGAGGTTATATTGTTAGGAGATGAAATTGTTAGTTTGCAGAGACATGTACAACTTAAATGTGATTGGAATACTACTTCTTTTTGTATAACTCCTGTATTGTATAATGAAAGTATGTTTGAATGGGATAAAGTAAGACAGCATATTTTGGGGTATGGTAATGCTTCATGTTTAATTGCCGATTTGCAAACACATATTGCTGTCACTTTTCAAAAGCAGCTTCCTGAATTACAGGGGATCACAGTGCTACAAAGCATGGTCAATAGTATTGAAGACTTGCATTCTATTCCACAAATTCATGAGTTATTGAACTCATCTATCATTTTATGGATTGTAATTTGTTTGTTACTTGTTTTTCTTTGTTTAGTCTGGAAGAGATTCTCAAGAAGCCAAAGACTAAGAAAGATTCAGGCCGCTGTGTTCTCAGTGATGCTGAATGAAATTCAACACAAAGAAAAGAGGGATATATTGTGAGAAATGCCTGCAGTTCTGGTGAGATGCCTAGTGCTTGGAGCAAACCATCATCAGAAGCACATATGGACTTACACAATGACACATTGAAAAGGGAAGGCACACACGCCTAATCTAATACATGTGGTCTTACAGACAAGGACACATTGCAGGGAAGGCGCACATGCCTGACCAAATAGATGTGGACTTGCACACAAGAACACATTGCAGGGAAGGCGCACACACCTGACCTATTCTGGGACGTCTTGATCTAGGGACAAGGATATCACAGTGACAAGAACTAGAAAAGATACTTAAGAGGACATAGCTGAGAACACAGAGGTGGCTTTGAGACTGGATCTGGGAACTAGCTGTAGTTTATATCCAGCTAATTTCTCAGAGTAATAATTGCTTAACTACAGAGCCCGCATTGTAGTGAAACTTAATAAGAGCCATGGAGACAGGCGTGGGGGATGCTAGCATTGCCATTCATCCCCTCTCCCTTATCCGTGTTAGTCAAAGCATTTCCAGACTCTGACTCTTCTTCCTAACCCTTTCCGCAACAGTCACTAGGGCAAGACAAGGAGCAGTGATATCCTCAGGCATCAGTCCCCAGAAACAAGATTTTTGCACCAGCCAATAACAGCCAACTTCTTTTGCTTCTATAATCTGCTTGTAAACCAGGGTGTGGTAATCTGCTCAAAGATATGCTAACAGTCATCTGCTTCTGCAATCTGCTTACTTGTTCTAGGCTTTATAAACTGCTTCTTTTGGGAGCTTGGGCTGATTCTCTAGTGGGGAGAATCAGTTGCCGGCTGGCTAATAAAGGCTCACAATTCATCTCAATTGGCTCCGTGGGTCTTATATTCGATCACACCACAACAGGAACTACTGGAAGGCTGGATGCACCACAACTTCCCTAGTCCTTCTGGTAAGGACTGAGTCGTCATCCTGACCCTGTTTCTGAACTGGTCTGTTTGTGCTGGTGCCTGTGGTCTGTTGTCGTATGTTTGTCCATTACTTCTGTCACAGTGTCTGTTTTTGGATTTGTAGTCTCTGAGTGTCACATGTCTTTACCTTCTTCTTATCCTCATAGGCCTGTTAATCCTTCTTTTCTCCTTTGGTTTAGCTGCCTGCCCCGGGACTGGTCCCCAGGGGAATGAGTGGCTCTTGCTCTAACGCTTTTAGCTTTAACAGGTATCATATTTTCTTTCTCCGCTGTTCTGACCGCCATGGGTCAAGCTTCCTCCAGACCCACTCCTCTACAGTGTCTCCTCAGCAACTTCAAAGACTTCAGGTGGCAGGGCCTAAGGTTATAGGGCTCGTGTCACTCTCTTTGATCTCCAGAGATTCTGCCAGCTGGCTGTCTACTTTTGGTGTAGGGTGGCCGTCTGTGGGTTCTCTCGATCTACAACCTTTTGGTTTGCAGTGTTGTTTATAGCATTCCGGGACAACCTGATCAGGTCCCCTACATTGGTGTTTAGATGGACATTGTTTCTGATGCCCAAAATATTTGAAAAACTGTCAATGTGAATCTGACCAAAGGCACTCTTCCCAGCCTATCCTCCTGGCTGGACCCAAGAATCCGAAAAAGCCCCCAAACCACCTCCTCAGTCTCTCTATCCTATTTTTCAGGCTCCCCCTTAAGACCCTGAGATTTTGAACCCCCCTCCCTGTTATTCTCCAGGGAATCCGTTCCGGCCCTCTGTCCGCGATGAAGCAGAACCTCTCTAGAGTCCACCGCACACCCAGACAGAGACTGTTTATCATCCTCCACAAGACACTGACCCGGCCCCAGACTCATCCTGGCACCACTCCAGGCAGGTTGCCCCTCCCGAAGGGGGATTCCCAGAAGCCTTCATGATTTATGTTCCCTTCTTGACTAGTGACCTTTATAATAGGAATTTCAGACCTCTTCTTTTTTCAGAAAAGCCACAAGGCTTAACCTCTCTGTTAGAGACTGTTTTTCTTTACTCAGCCCACTGGAATGCCTGCCAGCAGCTCTTGCAGGTTCTAGTCACTTCAGAAGAAAGGGAGTGATCTGAGAGAGGGTGCCAAGGCCGTGTTAGAGCCAAATGGGCCACCTTCTACAGATCCAGCTCAGATTCAGCATGTGTTCCCAAATACTCACCCGTCTTGGGATCCCAACACAAATCAAGGTAAGGAGGCTCTCCAAAGTTATTGCCAGCTTCTACTTCAGGGCCGATCTATGGCTCACTGACCAATCAACCTGTCTAACTTAAGTGAGGTCGTTCAGGCCAAGGATGAGCCACCAGCTATATTTTTAGAGAGACTATTAGAGTCATATAGCTGTACACTCCCATTGATCTAGAGGACCCCAACAATCGGAGGGCTATTAATTTGGTCTTTTATAGTTAGTCAGCCCCAGACATCGGAAGAAGTTGCAGAAAATGAAAGGTTTGAGGGAGACAATCTGTCCAAGCTATTAGAAGTAGCCCATCGTGTTTAACAACCAGGATGATGTATTGAAAGTCATGCTCACTACTCCATATAAAGACGTACCCTGGGAGCCATTAGGAAGAGGCAGGGGCCAGAGACAGCCACCTAAGATGCATGATAGGCCAAGAAGAGTTGGGCTAGAAAAGACCAGTGCACACATTGCAGGAAAAAAGGACACTGGAAAAATAACTGCCCTGAGAGAGGGAAGGCCCCTACAAAACAAACAAATAAACAAACAAACAAAATAAAAAAACCCCTCATTCTCTTTGAAGATGCAGAATGAGGAGCTCGGGGCTCCTACATTATGAGCCCCCAAGAGCCCAGGGTAACATTACAAGTCAGGGACAAGCCTGTAAACTTTTTAGTAGATATGGGGGCTATTTATTCAGTCTTTCAGGATACCCAAGGCCCCCGTCTAAAGAAAAGACTTTAATACAAGAAGCCACAGGACAAGGGAACTCTTACCCTTGGACTCAAGCCAGAATTACCAACCTGGGAAAAGTAACCATCACTCACTTGTTTCTGGTTATGCCTGGGTGCCCGTACCTCTTGCTGGGGAGAGACTTACTACAAAAATTATGGGCCACTATCTCTTTTAAGGAAAGACACACTGACTTGACTCTGAGGGCCACTCCATCTGCAATAATGCTCACTTGCCCTCTCTCTGAAGAATATCTTTTATCAGAGGAGCCCATTCCCAATCTTTCCCTGATACATCACTGTTTAAAGCACAGGATCCCATGGATGTGGGCTGAGACTAATCCCCTGGACTGGCAGCACACCAGCCACCTGTTGTAGTAACCCTGCTGAGTTCTGCTGAGCCTGTCAGGGTAAGACAGTAGCCCATCAGTCAGAAGGCTAGGTCTGGCATAGCAATGCATATTCAGAGGCTCCTGAATGAAGGGATCTTGGTCCCTTGCCATTAGCCTTGGAACACCCCACTGCTCCCACTTCAGAAACTGGATACCCAAGACTACAGGCCAGTACCGCACCTCAGAGAAGTAAACAAGTGGGTTGAGACTATACACCCCACTGTTCCCAAGCCATACACCCTCCTGAGCCAACTGCCACCCAGCCACCAGGTGCACATAGTCCTTGATTTAAAGCTTTTTTCACCCTCCCCCTAGCAAAGGTGAGTCAACTAATATTCACCTTTGAATGGGAGGACCCTGAAAGCTGTACTTGGGACAATTGACTTGGACTAGGCTACCACAGAGATTCAAGAAATCCCCCACATTGTTTGACAAGGCCCTGACCGGGACCTCGTTAACTTTTGCCAGAGACACCACAGACTGTTCTTCTGCAATACATAGATGATTTACTCTTAGCTGCTGCTACAGATATAGAATGTAAGCGCAGGCCACTGAAGATTTATTACAAGAATTAGATGCTAAGGGTTACAGGGTGTCCACTAAGAAGGCTCAACTCTGAACCTCCCAGGCAACATACCTGAATATAAGCTGCAAGGAGGCCACCGGACTCTGTCATCAAGCAGAGTTGAGGCATTTTAAGAATACCCCAACCCACAGCTAAGTGGCAGGTCCAGAGTTCCTCAGAGCTGTAGGCTACTGTAGCTCTGGATTCCAAGGTTTGCAGAGTTAGCCAAGCCCTTGTACACCAACACTGGGGGAAAGTCTGAGGACCTGAACTGGGGAAAAGAAGAAAAAGGGGCTTTTGAAGCCCTAAAAACAGCTTTGACTACAGCCCCTGCTTTGGCTCTCCCTACTTTAGACAACCATTCCAATTCTTTGTGACTGAGACTAGAGGTATAGAGAAGGTCCTCACCCAGACTCTAGGACCAAGGAAGAGACCCGTTGTATACTCTCCAAGAGACTGGACTATGTTGTAGCAGGGTGGCCTAACTGCTTGTGGGCCATTGTAGCCACACCATCCTCACCAAAGAAGCACTGAAGCTGACCTTAGGATAGACTATCAGATCATAGCCTTCCATGTGGTGAAGCCATGCTCCGCAGCCCCTGATCATTGGATTTCAAATACACAGAACACTCAATACCAGGTTCTTCTCCTTAAACCCCACATGTACAATTCCTGAAAATGTCTGCTCTTAACCCAGCCACCCTTTTGCCTGACGATGACCCTCAACAGCCATTACATGATTGTCTTGAGTTTTTGGATAATATCACCTGCCTCAGACCAGACCTGACTGACGTCCCGTGGCCACAACTGGATGGAACCCTGTACACTGATGGGAGCAGCTTCATTTCAGAGGGAGTCAGGTATCCTGGGTTACAGTAGTTACCAGAGTGACTGTCATCTGGGCTCAGGCTTGAGCCATGGAACATCAGCTCAGTGAGCCCCGAACTCATCGCTGTGACCCAAGCACTCCGATGGGGTAAGGAGAAGACAGTCAACATCTATATAGACAGCTGGTATGCTTTTGCTACTGCACATATGCATGAACACTATAAAAGAGAAAAGATTACTTACCTCAGGGAAAAGGAAATTAGGAACAGAGAAGAGATCCTAGCTCTCCTTGAAGCCATCTGGCTGCCTAAGAAAGTAGCCATCATGCACTGCCAGGTCACCAGAAAACTGAGTCTGAGATAGCCCGGGCAACTCCTTTGCTGACCAGACTGCAAAGGAAGCTGCCCCAAAACCAGTGGGACCTATTGACATCCTACCAGTTCTGCCCCGCCCTGAACGCTCTCAGACTCACCCACTACACCCCTGGGGAGCTCGAACTAAGCAGTAAGCTAAAGTCTGTAAAAGGACCCACTGGATGGATCCATCTCCCAGATGGACGCACTCTGGTGCCCAGTGCCCTAGGTCGAGAACTAGTCTCACTTGTCCATCAAAGCACCCACCTAGGAGGTACCAAGTTAATTGAACTGTTAAAAAGAGACTTTACATTCCGTGGCTGCAACAAATAGCCAAGCAGGTATCAGCCCAGTGCCACATCTGCACACAAGGGAATCCAAGGCCCTCCAAGAGAGTACAACAAGGGACAAGACTTCATGGACAGACATTGGGAAACATTGAAAATTAGATTTCACTGAGGTCAGCCCAGATACCTTCAGATCAAGTACTTGCTTATGTTCATTGACACCTCTTCAGATAGACTAAAGCCGGAGGCAACTCAGGTAGTAACAAAAAAATTAGTCTCAAAAATAGTGCCTCGGTTTGGCCTACCCATAACACTGGGGTCTGACTATAACCCGGCGTTATTGCGCCCAGACCAGTCAAACTTTAGCCAGGGTTCTAAATTAATTAGAATTTACATTACCTTTACAGACCTCAGAGTTCAGGCCAGGTAGAAAGGATGAACGGGACATTAAAAGAAACTTTAACCAAGTTCAAATTAGAAACTGGTGAAAACTGGTAGGCCACCTACCCTCCCCTCTGTTAAGGGCACGATGCACCCCCCACTGTAAAGAGATCACACCTTACAAAATTATGTTTAAAAGACTTTTTGTTTGTTTTGATGTATTCATTTACTGCATCAACCATGTGAAATCTGTAAAATGAAATAAATTCTTGTATATTAATTCATACATTTAAGACTAATGTGTTCATAAAGCATAGATCTTGCTTTAATTGTATAGCTAAATTGTATTTGCTGTTTTTATGCTAACCATTCTAGAATTATACAAGGCAGCCTAGTGCTAATAAGATGGAGAGTTAAAGACAGGAAAAAACAACTTAAGCATAGAGAATCTTGGTATAAAGGACTTTTTAATAACACCCCTTAGTTAACAACACTCTAACATCCATTACAGGCCCTCTTATACTAGCCTTCCTGGGCCTTCTGTTTGGGCCCTGTATAATTAATTAGAAAACTACCTATGTCAAAAATAGGGTACAGGCAGTGAAACTCATAGTCCTTAGAACAAACTATTAGCCACTCAAGATTCAATGATTTGAATTCCTTTTGAAAACCAGTGGGGAATGTAAAAGTGGAAAATTGTCCACTAAACTAGTCCCAAGGACAAGGCAGGGAGTCATATCTTCAGACATCAGCTCCCAAGAGAAAAGACAACATTGCCTGTGGGGTGCAGATAAAACTATGTACCAGGCCCCATTTGCTACAAGGTTTAGCAGAAACAAGATATCTTTGTGCTAAAAGCTAACAGCCATCTTCTGCTTTTTGTAATCTGCTTGCTTGCTTGATCAAGGCCACCAAGACATAGTTTCAGGCTTTATAAGCTGCCTCCTCTGGAAGCTCGGGGCCGATTCTCTAGAGAGGAGGGTCAGTCGCCGGCTGGCTAATGAAGGCTCACAATTAATCTCAATTGGCTCCGTGGGTCTTAGATTTGAACATGCCACAACAATGGCTCAGTTTTCCATTGTATATGTATTCCACATATTCATTCATGAGTAATAGATACATAGGTGGTTTCCATGCCTCTGGCTATTGTAAATGATGCTGCAATAAACACGTATGTGTGTGCAGGTATTTCTTCTATATGGTGATTTCAAACCCTTTGGACATGCAATCCCAGAGGTGGTATTACTGGATCATATGGTTGTTCTGTTTACCTAGGTGATTTTGTTAGCGTTATTGATATGTACCTGACATGTAACACTGTATAAATTAATGTGTATTTGTGGATTTGATAAATATTTATATACTGTTGACCTTGAACAATATAGGTTTGAACTGGGTGGGTCAGCTTACATGGAAAAAATTTTAAACTAAATATAGTCTTCCCAACATCCCTCTGGGCACTATATCCACAGGTTCAACCAACCAGAGCAAAAACAGCATTTTGGGCTCATTATTGGGAATATGAGGATGCAGAAGGCTGACTGAATGCATTGCTCTTTGCCATTTTATTTTTTAAAATTCTGTCTGTCTGCCTGTCTATCTATTTATCTATGCCTACAGCACCTGGTATTCCTCAGTGGTCTCTCATTCAAGTACCAACAAGGCCTGACCCTGCTTAGCTTCAGACAAGATAGGGCATGTTCAGGGTGGCATGGCCATAGACTCCTTGCAATTTTATATAAGGGACTTGAGCATCCATGGATTTTGGTATCTGTGGAGTTCTGCAACCAGTCCTCTACAGATAGTGAGGGACTGGAGTTAAGTTTGGGGGGAGTCAAAAGTTATATTCAGATTTCAGACTGCATGAAGGGTTGACACCCTTAAACCCCTGTATTGATCAAGGAGCAACTGCATTTCAATATAGTTACCATTGTGTATTCTCTAACATAATTCATCATTTTCTTATTGTGCTGAGAACATTTAAGATCTACTGTCTTAGCAATACTCAAATACATAAAGAAAGTATTGTTAACTAAAATTACAATGTTCTTCGTGAAATCCAAAGAACTAATCCATCTCATAACTGATAGTTTGTAGACTTTGACCAATATCTCCCTGTTGTCCTTACCCCACAGCCCCTGGGAAATACATTTTTACTGTGTTTCTAGGTTTGCATTTTTCCTCTTTTTTTCTTTTCTTTTTTAAAAATAGATTTTACATATAAGTGATATCTTATAGTACTTTCATCTTCAGGGTCCTCCAAGTCGTGATGAATTACAGGATTTCCTTCTTTCTTAAGACTAAAAAATATTTATACAGGCCATATTTTCTTTATCGTTTTTTTTTTAAGTTTCAGGTACATAGCACATTGGCATTTATATAACTTATGAAGTGCCCCTCCCCCCAATTAGTCTAGTACCCCCTTGGCACTATACATAGATATTACAGTATTATTGACTATATCCCTTATGCTGTACTTTACATCCCCGTGATTATTTTATAACTTTCCATTTGTACTTCTCATCCCTTCCACCTTTCCAACCAGTCTCACAACTCACCTCCCTGCTCTGGCAACCATCAAAATATTCTCTCTCTATGAGTCTGTTTTCATTTTATTTGTTCATATCCATTGTTCCTTCAATTCCACATATATGTGAAATCATATGGCATTTGTCATTCTCTCTCTGACTTATTTCACTTAGCATAAAACCATCTGAATTCATCCATGTTGTTTGTAATAGTAAGATTTCATTTTCTTATGACCAATTAATCTTCCTTTGTATATATGTACCACCTCTTCTTTATCTACTCTTCCACTCATGAACACTGAGGTTGTTTCTGTAACTGTGCATTTCTATACTCTTTTTCTCTCCTCAATCTCCTTGTTTCAAACTATACTGAGGCTCATTTGCTTCTTTTCCCCTTTATTCTCTGCATACTGCACAAACACTCCCTTCATCATTAAGACATTAGTATCAAACAGTCTTGGGAGCAAAGCCTCAGATCTGTTGACCATAGAAACAGAGTTTTGGTCAAACTGAAGGTAACATCTTGAAGTTCCACATCCATGAAATCAGAATGATCCTACCAGCATTCCCTTGAAACCAAACAGAGGTGGCTGGGAGTAACATCAAGACTCAATGCAATGACCAACTGCCTCCTTCCTAAGTCCTGATCAATCAATAGAGCCCATGACCCCAGCTTCCTTAGCTAGCATGACTAATGAGTTTTCCCCTATATAATCTATCATCTAGACAGGGGAACCATCCAGGAGGCAGGCCTTTCAGCATGACCTCACCTGAATCTCTGAGTTTGGTGCTGTTTCCTTAGGTAAACCTTTCCTTTCTTTTTTACTCCTATTCATGTCTCCTTTGGCTTTGATAAGTAAAGACACAACTATTCCCTTGAGTTCAGTAACAGTCTTCAACAACTTGGATTGGACCATCTTGCAGGCAATTCGGTAACCTCCCACCCCGAAGTTTGCTACCAGGCCTCTGCCAAGCAGTTGCCTAGACCTGTTTGCCTCAGAGGCAGAGGTTGAACTTTAGTTTGCAGCATTAGAAAAGAAATTTCAAAGGTCTGTATGTTGAATTTTTTTCTGGTTCTGAAACCTGAAGACATCTTCTGGTAAGGTGTTGCAGATGATGACCCCTGAAAATGACCTTCTCCTGGACTAGGGGAAACCAGAGAGGAACAAAAGAGGGAGTCGATTCCTGAAGAATCTTAACAAGTTTGTCTCTGTGACCTCAAAAGAGAAAGACAGTTTATTTGTATCATTTCTTCCTAGCTGTTTAAAACTGTATTTATTATTTGTATCATTTCTTGCTAGCTGTTTGAAACTGTATTTATTACTTGTTGAGTCTGTTTTGCCTCGCAGGAAGATGTGGAGGCCAATTATGATCATAACTCAGCAGACTGTGGAGGACTGACAGTGGAAGCTCAACCCCACCTAGCTCAAGGTAGCTGTTCACCTTATCTCACCCCTGCTGAGGAGAACTCTCATTTGTACCCTCGGAAATGGTAATATTCAGGGTCTGAGGCACAGTGGGAATTCTGTCTGGCCACCCTGTCTGGCCACCCTGCTGTCTTGTCTGCTGTGTCTGACTTGGCCCTGGACAAACTTAGAAGGACAAAAGGTCTACCAAATCACTAGATCTTGTAGCTGTTTGTTCTCTATCAAAATGATCTAGTCCTAGGATTTTTTTTTACTATTTCTCGAGCAAGAAGTGAATAATTACGTTAATTGTAGCCCTCTGGATTGTGTCCTAGAGAACTGGAGGACATTTGGACCAACCCCTGATAACTTACTAAGGGGGAAAAAAAAGAAATGATACAAATAAACAAAATCATAAATGAAAGAGGAAAAGTTATGACAGATACTACTGACATACAAAGTATTGTACAAGAATACTATGAAAGATTATATGCCACCAAATTCAATAATCTAAAATAAGAGAACACATTCTTAAAGACACAGCTTTCTTAGTCTGAATCATGAAAAACTGGAAAATCTAAGCAGAGCTATCAACAGTATGGAAATTGAAATGATTACCAAAAATCTCCAAATAGTTACCATCCAGCCCTGAAGACTTCACCAGTGAATTTTTTCAAATATTCAAAGATAATATTATAGCCGTTTTCTCAGACTTTTTCAAAAATTGAAGAAGAGACAATCCTTCCTATCTCATTTTGTTAGGCAAAAATGACCCTGAGACCAAATATAGTACTAAAAGAATAAAACTATTGGCCAATATCTCTGATGAACACAGAGGCAAAACTTTTCAAGAAAATCCTAGCAAATCAAATACAATAAATTAATTAACAAGATTATACATCACAATGAGGTATGGTTTATTCCAAGGCAGAGGATTGATTCAATGTACACAAATTGGCCACTGTGATATACCACATCCACAATCATATGATCATATAGAGGCTGAAAAAATTTGATAAGATGATTAAAACACTTCATAAATTCGATATAAAAGGAAAAGAACTCAACATAATAAAAGCCATATTTAAAAGTCTTCTGTTAATATCATACTTAATATTGAAAAACCAGCATTCCTCTAAGATCAGGAATGATACAAGGTTCTTGGTCTTATCATTTTTATTGTTCTACTATCACTACATTTTCTCAATATAATGTTGGCAGTCCTAGCTAGAATATTAGGGCAAGAGCAGAAAGCACTCAGATTGGGAATGAAGAAGCCAGATTGTCACTTTTTGCAGATGACATAATTCTCTACATCAAAAATCCTGAAGCCTCCACAAAAAATCTATTAAAAACAATAAAATAGTGCAGTAAAGTTGGAGCATATAAGCCAATGTTCAAAATCCATAGTGTTCCCATAGTATAATAATGAATTTTCAGAAAAATTAAAGAAAAAACTCTTTTGCAATTTCAACAACAAGAAAAAGTATCTAGGAGTAAACTTAACAAAGCCTGTGAAAGACTTCTACACTGAAAACTATAGGGTATTTGTAAAAGAAATTGAATAAGTTACAAAGAAATGGAAATCTATTAACCTAGTCAAAATATATAGCCATATTTCCCAACGCAATATATATGGATTGAACTCAATCCTCATCAAAAGCCCAATGGCATTTTTTTAAAGAAATAGAGCAAAAAATCCGCAGAATTGTATAGAGGCACGAAGGACCTTGAAGAGCCAAAGTCATCCTGAGAATAAAGAATGAGGCTAGAAGTGCCGCTCTGAAGGACTTCAAATTATACTGCAAAGTGACAATAATCAAAACAGTATGGTATTGGCAGAAAAACAGACACACTGACCAATGGAAAAGAATTGAGAGCTAAGAAATAAATCTTCATATATGTGGGCAAATAATTTTTGACACAGGAGCCAAAAACATACAATAGAAAGGGAATACCTCTTCAATGAACATGCTGGGAAAATTGGAATGCCACATTCAAACGAGTGAAACTGCACTGCTCTCTGTCATTATACACAACAAATTAACTAAAATGGATCAAAGAACTGAATATAAGACCTGAAACAATAATCCACATAGAAGAAAAGAGACATACTAAATGCATGCACCTTGGACTAAGAAAGGTTTTAATGCTTTTGATCTCAAAGGCAAGGGAAGTAAAAGCAAAAATAAATGAAAGGGACTGTATCAATCTATAAAGCTTCTCCATAGCCAAGGAAACAATCAACCAGGCAAAGAGGCAATTAGCTGAATGGGAGAAGATATTGACAAATGATGCCTCTGATAAGGGCCTAATATCCAAAATATCTGAAGAACCTATACAATTCACCAAAACAAACAAACAATCCAACTGAAAAATGGTCAAGGACCTGAACACTTTTCCCAGGAAGGTACACAAATGACCAACAGACATATGGAAAGCTCAGCTGCACTAGCTGTTAGGCCAATGCAAATCTCAACCACAGTGAGATACCACCTCGCACCTGTGAGAATGACACAATAAAAGTTGATTTTTCTTCCATGTCACTTCCAGTGTGGGCTGCAGCAGGCATGGGTTCTGCACCATACAGTCATTAAAGTACCTGGGTCTTTCAATCTAGTGGCTCCTTTGTCAACCTGCTGTGATTTCGCAGTCCATCTCTGGCTCCTCTACCTCTGATTGGCAGATGTGGAGAGAGAGTGTGAGGAATGTGCAGGTACCTGCACCAGGCATCTTCCACCTTCACCCACACTCCACTGGCCAGAGCTCACTCAGTTGGGCCCACTACACTCTGTGGGAGTTTGGGAAATTTCTCTGTATGCCTCAGGGGAAAGGCATGAGTGATTAGGGCCAGAT
Source organism: Eonycteris spelaea (assembly GCA_003508835.1). Classification (NCBI taxonomy): domain Eukaryota; kingdom Metazoa; phylum Chordata; class Mammalia; order Chiroptera; family Pteropodidae; genus Eonycteris; species Eonycteris spelaea. The sequence continues at coordinate 46,745 of PUFA01000645.1, read as the reverse complement.
AAGATTCAACATTGCAAGATGGTCCTCTTTTCTCTGTTTTGTTTTTTCACTGTGAAGTTTCTTGGCATTATCACCAAAAAATGCATTCTGAGACATATGATCAAGATGGCATACTTGACCTGGATTTATCATGTTAATTAGAAACAAGATGGCAATTATTTTGAGACAAGCACAATGCTCATTTGTTTTCAAAGAAATGTGTTATCTTAGGAAAGAATCCTGTGCGAGGCACAGCAGAAAAAAATAATTCTTTGACCCGAAGAATGAGGAAACATTTTTATTCAAATATATATCAATGAGTATTCATTTTGTAGCTTTAACACACTTTGGTTTCAAGCTGGGTGTCTTAACAAGTTTGCTAACTGCTAAGGGTGCAGCCCAAGGACATGAAACACAAATGCGGAAAGGGGATTTTCCCCACCAGTTCTGGGTGACATTTGCAATGCAGGAACAGGGATACACTTTGAGTTCAAAAGGCAAAGAGATATCTCTGAATAGTGTGCTTTTTTATGGGTTCCTGATGTTTTAAGTCAATCATTATGAATCATTAAAGACATTTGTATGTACTTTGTTGAAAAGAAAAATAAATTCGAACATGGTAAAGCTGTGAGTCTGCCAGTGTGTCTATTCATGACTATCCCATTTCAGACTCCTATTCTCAGTCTGTTATTTTCCAGACAAGTCCTGCTTATCATTTAATTAGATTGATAGGGAATTTACTGACACCTGTAAGTCCTGGGTGGCAGCAGGACAAAATGAATCCTCTGGGCCTTTCACAGTGTACAGCTCACCCATGGGACAGGAAAGTCAAGGTCCTGGCTTCACCCAGATATCAATATAGCAGTTTAGCTTTAAATCAGAACCACTTGTGCAGCACACAGTCCAGGTTCTAAAAGGTGTTTGCTGAATCCAAATGTAGAATTCAATCTTTTTTTTTTCTTGATGATCAGATGAATAGACCTGGGACATAGAGGTGAAATAAACATTTCTTAGAATAATGTGTTTTCTGTTCCAGGCTTGAGGCATTTGTAGAACTTCCCCAATCCTTTCTGGATCCATTTTTAATGTAAAAAAATAATGTGATTGTGAGAATGTAGTTCTATAGTGAGGCACATAAACCTCTCTCTTGTTGTTTTTCTGTTAGTGAGGAACAGTGTTGCATGGTGAAGGACACCAAATAAAGTACATATTAAAAATAATATGGCAATTTCTTCTAAGCCTTTTTCAGCACATTCCCCAGGAATGCAGATATGCTAGAAGTAAAGCAATATGTAGTGCTCACTGTTACTTACACGCAGACAATATCAAATTTCTCGGTTTTCAGTGCTTCCCAGAGATCTGTCATGTAAGCAAATATATTTTAGCCCTAAAAAGTTACAGAGACCTTTTGAACACTTTGTTTCACTTAGGTGAGTATTGGTTACTTTGAATTATCAACATGTGAAAATTCTGCTCAGTGTTGATGATCAGATGCTGAGCTGGAAACAGAGATCTGAGGATGGATGCAAACTGTTAAATTACATAATTACCACTGTATGCCTTCGCTTTAATCTCCTGTGCCCAGTGTTTTATTGGACTCATCTTTTAACCTTTACATGTTTTACCGAGCGGGGAGGCTGCATGTCTAACTCGCGGAATGTTAAGCATAATTTCTTTTCACCATTGCATTCTTAACTATTTATTTGCTGTCCTCTATGTGTCACTCTCAGGAGATCTTTTCTCGGTTGATGACAGAAAGAACACAATGCAATGTGGTATTTTAAAAAAACATTCTGTGCAAATATTGACACCTTATTAAATTAGAAATGTTTGAACTCTAAAAAAAACAAACAAACAAACAAACAAACAAAACCACACAGACTCTTCAACAGAGTGTTGTAAAGGGAAGAGATATGGGTGTCACAGTATATTTCTACCCAATCGAATCTCTGGAGACCTGATTCTGGTGATGGCTGAAGGAAAACACCCTACTTATGTGGCTGTGCCATGTCGTGATGTCATTTTGGTCAGCTCCAAAATCCCTTGTTCTTAGCCTGGTGGGTGATGGCCAAATAAAAATTCAGACTGGGTTTAAAAATTTCTAAGAATGGGATAAAACACTGTCGCCAGGCAGTTTGTGTCTCTGCCTTGTGTATGGAGACTGGAAAGGAGCAGTGATGAAGCATTTTTTCATTGTTTCACTCAACAGAATATGTGTTTATTACTTTGGAAATTACTTTTGGAAATCCCAGAATCGGAACTGACTTCACTAGCCTGCTAGCAGTGTTGCCTAGCACTCAGCACTCGTATGCACTAAAAAATCCTTGCCTATATGATGCCAGAAATAAAGCAGTGATGGAAACTGGCTTGATTCATCAGCCAGCAGGCACTAGGGTGGTGGTAGCAGATGTTAAAGTACTGAAGAACTTCCATGCAGATTAGTCAGCAGCCATGGCCCTAGACCACAGAGCATGCCCTGTCATGCATGCCACCAGAGCCCCTTTCCTGGGGAATCCAGGTGCTTATCAGGGGACCCACAGGCTTGAGCAGCATGTGGGCTTGCATGTCTAAGAACTGGTGGGAGAACAGTGCATGTGGACTGACAAATACTGTCTTTCTTCCCTGGGCGAGCCGGGAGTTACTGTTGTCACAGTCACAGGGCTCCTCATAGCAGTCATCACCAGTAGCTGCACCCCATTTAGAAGTGATGTCAGGGTAAGTTTTTCCAAGACAAAATCTGTGACAGAGAGCATTAGCCTGATAAAGCAGGCCCTCCAGCACCAGAGACTATGAAAGTGTTTTAGCACCCCGTGAAACCTGTACCAAGGAGAAAATGCACAGATGTGACACAAAGCAACACATAAAGTGTTAAAAGCCCAACCAGGAATAAAAACAGTTTTGCTTGGTTTTGGCATTCATAAAAAGAGAAGCTAGTGGTAAGTCTGGTGGGTCGAAAACTTAACCTGATGAAGGCTTGTGAGTTTTACTGACAACCTTCTCGACAACAATTAGAGGCATTTGACACCACTTATTTCATCGCAGATTGAGGCAAAGTTTTATAATAGAGAGATGATCATGTAACTTTTGAAGATGATGATGACAACAGTGTTTGTTCTAATTCAGTACAAAAGCAAGCCCAAGGTCCTCTCTTTCTTTCTCCATTCCCTCCTAATTATGATCAAAGTGAAACATTCTGAGTATAGTTGTGTAGAATGATGAAAACATGATCCCCAAGAACAAGTGTGCTGCTTGGACTTTGTTGACAGCTGTCAGACACATCTTGCTTCTTTGGAAATATGTGAAATATCCCTGCTTATCAAAAGCATTTGCGGGGCGGGGGATGGAATGAGAAAAGATTTGTATAGGGATTTTCATATGAGATCATGGCAGTAGAAATTATGGGACAAATGAGAATCAACTGCCTGCAGTGTTTTACTGTGGTGGTCTTTTGGGAGCTGTGAGCAGAGTAGATAGCTGTGTCCCCATGGTCTCCAGACCTAATGTTCAACCAAGAATTTCAACCCAAACTGTCAGAGTGTTCAGTTAGAGAAAGATTCATTCCTACAGAGTTCAAATAATGTACATGGCCTGTAAGCAGGCTTCAGAATTATTAATGCCCACAGAAAACATCTTCTCAGTGCATTAGGGTGCAATAGAATGACATAGGAAAAATATTTTACATTCATCACACAAAAGCATTTTTTTTGCTAATTTTTTAAGTAAATGGAAAGATGAACTTATGTCTTGCACACAATTTGCAAATGTATTGCTAATTTAAGTCATTCCTTTCCTAGACCCCAGAAGTCATCTCTGAGCTATTTGTACCCAGACCAGCAGTGAACATTAACTTTGGACAAAAACAAAAAAAAAACAAAAAAACAAAAGAAATAAACAAACAAAAGCTTAAACCCAGAGACAGCAATCGAGATTCGTGGGAACCAGCCTCAAGAAGGCACCGGAATGAAGAAGGGTTGGACTGCGCAGAGAGCCACAGGGAGAGGACATTGACACGGCTGTTCCTCCTGTGCATTCACTCCCTCCCCAGCATCATGCTCCTCAGTACACCGACTGTCCCCAGAGTCCCAGCAGCTCCCAGTGCTCAGCAGCATAGCCAGGACTGCCCTGTCGTTCACGTGGGGAGAAACTGCAAGACTCCAAATGAAAGGTTCACTGTAAGGGCCTGTTTGTGAACTTTTAAAGTATCCTCTGTACTCATGCCTCAGTAACCATGAAGGTAAACCCACGGTTTTAATGACCCATATTGTATGAATGCTATTTTCTAACCTGCAGCAAACACCATCTGAATGCACACAAACTGCAGTTGCTATTTCTCTTCTTGCAGCTCCAGGGGTACACTGAGTGTCTGCTCTGTTTTCAGACCATGCTGCTTGAGAATGGGACCAGCTCCAAGATGCCTGGTGGCCCTTCTCAGAAACAAAAATACAGAATCAAGGACCCTGCCATAAGTTCAGACCCATGGATCCATTTTCTCCACAGTCAATCAGATGTTTTTGCTAGGATGTCTTTAACTGTGACATGAGAATTGAAGATAATCAAACATCAAATCTAAGAGAGTCAACAATTTCAGCCTTGGAAACCTAAAAGAAGGTGCTGGACACAATTATGTATCAAGAACTGTTTTTCAGAAGTATTTTATAAACTAAAAAATTATTATGGGTATGAAAATGTTCATCCTGGCCAAGGTGATGGACACTATAAATTATAAGAGGATAAAACCATGACCCATGAGCAGCACAGCAGGAGGTGGCTGCACAGAAAGAATACATGGAATTGGAGAGGCCCTGTGCCCTTATCACGAAATAGGAAAGTTATAGCTAAGTGTTTCTAAAATCTTTGTCATGTCTGTTGGCAAGAAGTCCCCTATAAGAACATTGGGTTTAGCTCTGGATAATAAAATGGGTTCCACTGTTTAACACATACAGTATGTGTTAAATAAATGTCTGTTGCATAAAGTAAAGTGTGAATCCAGGGTTCACACAATTGCCCAATTTTATCTAGCATACAGATTTCTTTTTTGAGAACATATATCATATTTTACCATCCAAAATGCTCCTTGATAGGAAAGAACACTGAATGCAGAGAAAAGAGATAAGCAGAGGCCTGGGGGAACCACTGAGGGAAACACGATGAGAAGAAAAGGGATGTGGGCTTGTCAGAAAAGATTGTCCTCTGGGGTGCATACACTTATTGGCCTTCCCATATCCAGCTGGCCCAGACTCATCCATCTAATCAACACACATATAGCTGTTTCTCACTTTCGTGATCTGAGTATCAAGAAGAGAAGTTAAAGCCTTTTTTTGGTGGGGAGGTGGCAGTTAGAAGAAGTATTTAACTCTATTGTCATCAAGCACTTCAGCCTGCAAGAATTCCACTGTCAATTGTGCCCACGTGATGTGCTTCTTACTCATCATGTGCACATCTGAGTCAGTTTGTTCAAGCAGGAGCCCAGAGGCCGGAGCCAGTCCTGTGTGTCTGCCCCAATGAATCACTTTCAGCTTCTTATTTTTCATCAGGGGCACCATGTTCATGCAGAATCCACTCTGTGCATAGAGATACCACATTATCCCCATCTGCCTGCAGGAAGTGAGGGCCCACCAGTTCTCAGACAGGAAGTGAGAAGCCCAAAGACGGGGGAACGAGTCACTTATTCTCATAAGGTAAGAGTATTTGCTGCTAGCTACCGGTTCATCCTGTAGGACCTGGCCATCCTACAGGTCAAAGAGCAAGCCCAGTGGGAAATCAGATGCCTCTTTCCACACCGAGCCCGTCCTTGGGGATTCCCAATGATCTACTTCTCAGGCCAGGGTACAGAGTGAGGACTGAGTGTTTGGGATGGCCCATGTTCATCTCATGTCCTGTACAAATGTGGGTGGGGGTCCATGGGAAGCACAGCTGTTGACAACAAAGTCCTGACATTTTTGACAATCTGGAGACAAGAGTAACAGAGATTAGGAAAGGTGCCATGCATGTCCCTTCACGTGAGAGCTTGAGGCAGAGCTCCTTTACTCATGTCTTTGAGACTCAATCCTGTAAGACACATCACTGGAGAGAGGAAATGTTTGGAGACACCACGACCTAAGAGCCTTCCTCTGAGGGTCACTTACACTGGTAGCCATCATCCTGGGGCTCGCTGAACTCTTGGTACACTCACAGGGTATACATCTTACTCAGATGATATACATCTTCACTTCAATCCCCTTTCTCCTGAGTTCTAAGATGGAGAAAGGTAGGTGAGTGATGTTGGAGGGTAGGGAGTGCTAGTCCCTCTTTTGTCAGAAAATGTGAAATCTCCTTCCATCAGACTTTCACCTGCCTTTCTGTATGCTCCGCTTTGTTTTGTTTTGTTTTGTTTTGTTTTTGTTTTGTTTTGGAGACAAGGACTCCACATTGACCACATATGGCTGATTCAATATAGTTTCTAACTCTTCCTATGATCAGGTGTGACTTTCCAATCTTTCTATTTACAAACTGTTTCATCTATATATTCACTCATTCAGAAAATACTTGTTGAGAGAAAATAATGTGTAAGGCATTGAACCAAGGCATGGACATACAATACCAAGAAAGAACGGTCCCTGTTATTATCACATGTGGATTTTAGGACAATTTGCCTGTAGCAGTCCTTTCCAATTTAATTTAATGCTTTCAAGAACTTGGTGTCCGTACCTTCACTGTACAGATTAGCTTTGGGTCACTCAGAGAATTTGTAAGATTTGCCCAAAGCCCCAGTGCTTTCAGGTCTCACCTTAGTCTACTTTAACCACCTCCCTCCCCTGAATCACAGTTCACCCCAAGTACCCAGGCCGTGCTATCACCCTCTCCAGAGGACTTAGGGGAATGAAAGTTACCAAATTATTTTCTCTTCACCAATGTTCATTTGAGTGCTGTTCAGGGGCACCTGCTTCTCCAGGAGAGGACAGTGTTTTCTGAGTCTGTTCAAAGCCACACCCTTCAGCAAATTTGCTGCTTTTTACAAACTGGGTTATTGCTTAATGAAACCGTGGGTGTTGCCTTCGAAATGAGTGCTGCATATTAAAAGATAACATACACTTTAAAGCTTATGATGTGTTTTCACATGCATAACTTTAATTAGTACTTTAATACCATTTGGAAGTAATACCATTTGAAGTGTATAGGGAAAAGAAAGGACCTAGGTAGGTAGTGAATCCAAGTCTACAAGCTGTGCCCTAAGGCTCTTTCCTTTTGACTTTCTCTGTAAAAGTAGGAAGCGAGGGTCCTGCGAATAGAACAAATAAATAGGTGGCAGAAACATATGTAGACCATAAAGAAGATGATGCTAAAATTTTCATATATCTTTATCTTGGAAAGAATATTTGTAATTCCATGAGCTGGTTTCCAGTCACTCGGTCTGAATAAAGTTGTACCACCAGCTATTTCCCTTTAGTTTCCCAGTCAATGACATACTAATTCTCTACCATTGTGATAGTGAACATGATGTGTAAAATTACAGTCCTGCTGTACATTTATCCACTCAGCCATCCCCATATTTTACTCACAGATGTTATTGTCAGCATTTGGTGAACCTCTAACTTCTGTTTTAATTTCTAGTGGTGAAATCACTCATTCTGAAAACATTAAAAAAGCCTGGGACTTATAATAAAGATTAGGTGTGAAGCACCCTCTCAAAGAGCTCCCAATGCAGGGTAGACTAGCTAAACAAATGGTTCCAAACCACACACAAGTCGCCCAACTGGAGATCAGTGAAAGAAGCTCTTACTTCCACCTACAGGTACAAGCATCTGAAATCAGTTCCAGAGACATGAATTCCTAGCACATGACTGATGTGAAGTCCTTGAGTCTTTTATCATCTGTGATGCCTCATTCATCAATGTTACAGCTCTTCAGGGATGGGAGATGCTTCCTTTTCTCAGAACTCTAGGCTCTGTGGCTAAAATCCCATATGCTCCATCATGAGGGTCCACCGACTTTATAAAATGCCTGTACATCAGTAAGCTTCACCTAGTTAGAGAGTCTTTGTGCACCTCTCACTTTAGCATAGCAGAAAAGAACTGAGGTTGAGATCATCTGTCAGATGAAAAATGTAAATGCGTGTGGGTAAGATAGGGTAGACTTAATAAATCTATGAGAGTTTCACTGAGTTTGTACATGCCTTACTGAAGAAACTGTGGACTCGACCACACTAATACTGATGCTGTGATCTCAGGGGATCTAATTTTTTTGTGCCTCTGACACCTCAATTTTCTCATCTATAAATGGTGACAGTTATAGTGCCCACCTCACAGGGTTGTGAGTGAGTTTATGCATGTAAAATTCTTTAGAGTGTGATATATGGTGAAAATAAAACACATGGTAGCTCCTATTGTTGCTGTTGTATTAAATATTAAACTGATGGTTAAATCAGCCACTGTGTTGGAGAGATCACAAAAGAAAAGCAGCAATTCCTAGGGTATTCTGCATTTTTCTCATCTCTGATTTTGCATCCATGAGGAAGATTTTACTATCAATGGGATTGGGGAAACACTCACATTCTATTGCTCACTGTCCTTCACTCAAGCTCTGACAAAAAGGTGAAGAGAAATCATTGTTTTCATTGTTAAGTGTTTTCAAAATTTTATCAGTGATAGAGAATTGTGCCTCAGAGAGTGTCGAGTACAAGGACAACACAAGTGTCATTGGAAATTTCTGAAGAATCATTAAGGCCTGATCTTCTCTTCAGGGCATCAGCTAATTTTCACTAAATGTTAATAAAATAGGCAAAGCCTCATCTAGTCTTCATCCTACATTCATAAGGTATATATTATTACATTTACTTAATAAATAAGTTGGCCTTTCATGACAAAAAAAAATATCAATGAAGTAGAAATAGAAGGAAGCTACCTCAATATAAAGGTCACATACAAGAATTCCTCCTCAAACTTCATGCTCACTGAGATTCTGGAAGTGTTTCCTCTAAGATCAAGAACAGGTCAAAGATGCCCATGCTAGCCACTTTCATGCACCATTGTGGAGGAGCAACTGTTCCATAATGTGACTGCTGTGGGCCCCACAAATTAGATCCAGCTGCATCCACGCCAGAACAGAGATTTCTTCCCTTAAATCTCCAGAGACAGTCTCACAGACACCCCTCCCATGCCTGTTTCTGGAACAGACCACTGCCCTGCCCCAGGCAAGCATGTGAGGCATTTCCCCCTTAGCTTTGGTCACACCCTGTACTCCAATTCATGTTGCCACATTCTGCATAACTCCTTAGCACCTGCCACATGGCGTGGAACATATCCATCTTGTCCTGTCTACACCTAAGGCACAACTCATATGTAAGTTCCCTTAATAATGTCTTTATGTAATGATGCAGCTGTCAGCCTCTGTCTTTGGGCTGTCAGCATCAGGAAACTTGACACAGCAAATACATACTGGAAGCATTAGACAAGAATAGGAAATAAAATGGCAGTCAGTTTGGAAAACAAGAAGTAAAATTATGTCAAGAAGTAAAATTATGTTCTTAGATGACATGATCTTAAGTGTAGGAAATCCTAAAGATTCCCAAACAAACAAACACTCTATTAGAAGTAATTAATGAATTCCAAAACTTTTAGAGTACAACATCAACACCCAGAAATCAGTTGCATTTCTATGCACTAACAATGAACAATCCAAAAGGGAAATTAAGAAAATAATACCGCTTATCATTGCACCAAAAAGAATGAAGTGATTAAAAAGGAAAAATAGACTTGTGTGTTCAAACAGGATGAAGAATAGGGGTTTAGGGCTTAAAAACCCTGTACCTCTACATTTCAGGGCTGCTTAATTTGGGGTCTACGTACACCTGGCAGACCTAGCTGGCTGAATAAAGAGTGTGTTTCCTATAACTCACTGATTTCTGGTGGTTAGTGGTGTTTATCGGCAGCTACAACACACCAAGGGTGTGAAGACTACACAAGAGGTGCTGGGAAACAGATTATCCACATGTGAAAGAATGAAGGCGGACCCTTATCTTATACCATATATAAAAATCAACTCAAAATTGACCAAAAGCTAAACGTATACCCAGAAACCATAAAACTATTAGAGGAAAACAGGAAATGCTTTCTTGGCTATGACACCAAAATCACCAAAATCAAAAGCAAATAGGTTTACATTACACTTAAAACTTCTGTGTAGCAAAGGAAAAAAACACAGTGAAAGACAACCTACAGAACTGGAGAAAATATTAGATAAACATATATTTGGTAAGAGTTTGATATCCAGAACATATAAAGTAGTTAGACAACTCAACAATAAAAAGACAAACTATCTCATTAAAAACTTGGTGTCATTGACCGAATTATGCCCCTGCCCCCCAATTAATATATTGAAACTGTAATCTCCAACGTGACCATATATAGAGATGGATCCTTTTGGGTGGTGGCTCTCTAGATGGCATCAGTGCCCTTATTAAAAGACAGAGATGCCTCTCTTTCTGTCTCTCCAGAAACATGCACAGGCAAAGAGGCTGTGTGCACTCACAGTGAGATGAAGACTGCTTATAAGCCAAGAAAATTATTTAAGCAGGATGACACCCTGATCTTAGGCTTCCAAGCTCCAGAACTGTAAGAACACAAATTTCTATGGCTTAAGCCACTCAGTCTTCAGTGTTTTGTTATGGCAGCCTGAGGTATTACCAAGGCAAAAGGATTTGAATAGACATTTCTCCAACAAAGATATACAAATGGTTAAGAAGCATGTTAAAATGACCATGTATAATCAGGAAAATGCAGAGTGGAGCCTCAGTGAGATAGTACCCATTAGGATGGCCATAAACACAAACAAACAATCAAACAAACAAACAGCCAGACAATAACAAGTATTGGCTAGAATGTGGAGAATCTGGAACCCTTACACACTGTTGGTGGGAATGTAAAATTGTTCAGCTTCTGTAGAAAACATTATGAACATTATAAATAGAACTTCCACATGACCTAGCAAGACAGATTTGTTTATTCACAAAATTTTGAATAAATATTTGCACACTGCAGCATTACTCACAACAGCCAAGTTGTAAAAGCAACCTAAATGCCCATTGATGGATAATACATACAATAGAATATCAGCCTTAACACAGAAGTAAATCCTGTCATATGCTACCACATGAATGAACCTTGAGGAACTTACCCTAACTTAAGTAAAATAAACCAATCACCAAAAAATAAATGCTGCAAGACTTCACTTATGGAAAGTACTTAAGGAATGAAATTTATGGAAACAGCATAGAATGGCAATTGCCAAGGGCTGGAAGAAAGAGAAGATGAAGAGCCTTTGTTCAATGGTTAGAGTTTCAGTCATGCAAGATGACAAAATTCTAGGGATCCGTTCTAACTCAATGTGCATATAGTTTCCAATACTGTACTGTACACTCCAAAATTAGAAGAGGGTCAACTTATGGCAAGTTATTAAACACAGTGATAAACAAATAAATATACTGGGTTGTGGGTTTTCACTGAGTTCAGATAAGATCTGTGCATGTACAGTAAGCTCTCTTTTCATGTCGAAACCTTTGTGGACAACCACGTATTGGGTTTCAGAGCTCTTACACTTTTTTTAACAAGCCCAAGGAATCAAAAATCCATAGATGGGGAAGTGCAGACCCAGTCCAAGTTGCTCTCTCTGGTTTAGGAAGATGGACTTTCTTTTAAACTCTCTGAGAGCAGAAGAGGAAGTGAGCTATTCACTTCTCTTTTAGGACTGCACTCATTTTATACATGTGGTGCTGTCTCCAGTCTCCACTGACATGTGGGAGACATCAGGGTGACTCAATAGCTGTTCAGGAAATGCTTCCCTTAATCAAAACAAAGATTTATTTATGGCTAAGAAGATTATGTGGTATGATAAAATATACATAAGTGAATTATGTATCTTTACATATCTTCATTGTTTCTTCTTCTAAGACATTTAATCCAATCAGAGAACTAGTATGAGAATAGTGTAAGAAATCTCTTTGGTGGATTCCAGCTTACCTAAGTTTTCTTTAATTGACCTCTAATTGTTCGTACTTAGCAAAACTAATCTTCCTTTAAAAATGAAGTATTTTCCAAAAATAGAAAAGACAATATTACTGGAGAACCACACCATACACTCTCATCTCAACATCTGCCACAATGGCTTCAGATATTTTAATTTCTATTTCAGAATTCAAAAATGAACAAAGAAAATTTTAACCAAGACACAGATAAGTAATCTGCTATATCTTCCTCCTTCTCTTTTGATGATAACTATTCTTAATTGATCTTATTCACTCTTAGGTTATTATATACTTACTGCTTATTAATGTGTATGTCTGTGGCTATCTGGATATATCTTATAAATTATACATATATATAATTATTTTAAACTCTGAAAAATGTTATGTGAATAGCTTTTTAGTATATAACATACTGTTTTGCATCTTGTTTGCTAAACAAGCAAACACCATCTCCTTGTAACCTACTGAGATACAGCTCAGACTTAAACCCTGGCAAGTTACAGGATGGTTCCTCTAAGTCCTCTTGGCCCCTCTCCTTGCTGCCTTCTTTATTAGAATACTCAGAATCATCCACTTGCGGTTTGATGGCCTTGCCTGCATTCATACAGGAATGCTGGTTTAGGGGCTTGGAGACTTGGAAAGATACAAAATCATTATCCCAAAAGGGAACATTTTGAAGGAGAAACAAAGCACCACAAAGCCAGAGTAACTCACTCCGATGGGCTGCGAGAGCCTAGAGCAAGCATCCTGAGGTCTACATTGTTAGTGCCAGCCCTGCGCTGACACAAAAGACCAAAATTTCCCTCTAGGTTGTTCTCCACACAGAAGGAAACTGTAAGCAGTTGAAAATGCCTGAGAGAACCAACCTAATATAGGAGTTTCATGTTTCCTGGGCTCATCTACACCCCATCCTTCTTGTTACCTGTAGCCTGCAGCACACCATAGTTCCTTTTCACATTCCTGGAATAGATTTTCTCCCAGTCTGCCATGGCTGTCCATTCTTCTTGGAGAAGTGTACGTCAATGTCTTGGAAAGCATTCTGGGCCTAGAGAAAATAGTAGATTCCATCAGTAACATCAGTATACAAGTTAGAACTTTGTGAGCTGGGTCTTCTGATCTACCTGTGTACAATGTGTCTACTGATACCTCTGGGTGGTCTCTATGAAGCAAGGATGAAGATTTTCTCTCCCTCACAATCCTGTCCTGATGGCTGAGCAAACACTGAGCACTTTCTGAGCTCTCCCCTGACACAGAGCTGGTGTTATCGCTCTTGTCCTGTTCTCCCCTTGTGCCCCAGACAGGACAGAACACCTCATTTTGCGTACATACCCAGAGAGGATCACTCACCAATGCAGACTAGGAGTCTATGGTCCTCTGGCAACCAGCTCTTTGTCACTAGGCCCTTTACACCATCAGTTCTTGCTTAGAGGCTGGCTTTGCCTTCCTGAACTCTCACTTTGGGCTTATGCTGTATCCTCATTATGTCTTCCATAAGCCTCGTGCTCTTAGGACCACAAAGGCCCACTGAGTCTCCTAGCCCTGAGGCCAAGGAACCTGTTGTGGAGAGGTACTGAGAGGGGCTGACAGTGTAGACCACTACCAGAGCCAGGCCTGTCTTCTCCATCTGGTTAGGTGCCCAGAGAAGGGAGATTTGGGACCCTATGAGGATCTGTTCATGTATGAGAAAGTCTACCAATAACTCTCCTGTAGCTGGGCCCATTTCAGGAAAAGGGGAAAAGGCAGGAAAACAGACATGGCTTTGAGTGGTTGGAGGGAGCCCTGAGGTGAGAGGCCACAGAAGCCCAAAGGAGACTTGGAGGCCCCTAATTCTGGTAATGTGGTCCGACTGACCATCAGCATGCCCTCGCAGAGACGGGATATGCATATTCCTCGCAAGTGCATTGTTGGAATCCAACCTGGGGATGCAGGGAAACTGGGTATGGAGCACATAAAGCAGGCTCAGTCTTTACATGAATTGGAGTCCCTCAGGATGTATTTGTGGTCTCTTGGGACGAGATTTGCCATCTTTCAGGACGTAGCCATTGAGAATGCTCAGGTTGAGAGAGTTGGGGATCTTCCAGGCTAATCAATTGTGAGGGCTCTCACTAAGACGCTCTAGGTTCCCAGACACTGAGTGAAGCTGCGGCCTTTGAAGCAGACGGGGCTAAGAGTTCCAGGACAGGGACATTTCAGATATCTGACTCTGTGAGTTTGGTCTTCCAATAGGTGCTATAGGTAGGGTTTCCCAAGATGAGGGTTTTGAGGTTGCCTCGGGCCGAGGGGAATTGTGGTTTTCACGGTGTTTGCTGGGGTCTAAATATTGCTGGAGTTTGTCGGGATGATGAGATTTGAGGTCCCTCTAAGAAAGAGAATGTGGGTGGGTTCATTTCCTCAAGGTGACGAGCTTCGATGTCCCTCAAGGCTGATGGGATTTGGGCCCTCGCGCTCTAAGGCTGGAATTTGAAGATCTTCGCCTAAGGGGAATTCGCATGGCATATTCCCTCACAACGCCGTTTTCCTGTCAGTCTCCCCACTGATCTGTGCATGATGCACACGGACCGGGACAGGCGAGTCCAAGCTCCCTCAGGTGTCGGAAGCGAAGCATCCACTAGTAGAGCCAGTTCTTCTCCAGCCGCCAAGCAGTGCTGCGATCCCAGCCTACTCACTAATTGCAGGTGAGAACACGCTAGGGGGCGTGGCACGGGGCGGAGCCTGCCTGTCAGTCACCGGCAGTACCCAGTCCTGGGCTGAGGGCGTGGCCGGCGAGCGGGTCTCCATGCGCCCCGCGGAAGGCCCCCGGGCGCCCCGCCCCGCCCCGCGGGATTGGCTGCTCTGCGTCCTGCGACTGTGCGTCGCGGAGCCTTCCGCGACCTCGGACGGCCTCGCGGGTGTCGTCCCTCGAGCTCAGGCGCGCCTTGGCGAAGGACCCGCGCGGCAGGTGCCGGCGCCCACACCCAAGCCTGGAGTCTGGAGCCGTGAGCTCGCGGCAGACTTTAGGGTAGACTCGGCCATCCTGGCCTGATTCTCTCTTCCACTGGACTTCCGTCAGCATTCCGAATTTTGTCCTCCGATTATTTTTGCCCTTCCTTTTGAAACCCACTTTCAGCAAGAACTTTAGCACCGGTTGGTGCTAGTACCACATTCCTTTCTGGGGAAAACTGGGTCATTCAGTAATTTCTGGTGAGAATATATAAAGACATACAATGGATTCCATGTGTGTCAAAGGTGCAAACACAACAACTGAAATAATGTGTATTAGAAAAAACCCGGGGAGAATTTTAAATGTGAAAGTAGTGACATAATGAGTAATAGGGATGCTTAAGTCTGCTAGGTCTCAGAAGGCTTCAGCAGCAAAAAGACACAGTTATAACCAAACACAAAAGAAAACCTGAAAACAACCGACAAGTATATTGCATAAAAATAAAACATCCCATACAAAGACAAGGGGTCCAGAGAGGGGCATCAGCTAAACACCTACTGGGTTTCAAAAGAGAAAATAAAAAGACTGTTTCTGGCCTTTAACTAGTTTTGACCACAGAAATATAACATGATTTTTAATTACTGAAAACGACCAAAAAAAGGTGACTAACTGTAGATGTTTTATAATTACTGTGAAACTGAAAAAGAGAAAAACTCATTCTTGTGGAGATGGAGAGGCCAGGTGAGGACGCTCTCACGTGGTACAACCCAACAACAATGCACAGGCCACAGAGGCCTCCTTTGCGGAAAAGAAAGCAGTAATAGGCCACAACATGAAAGACCGACACTGTGTTTGACGTCCCACAAGAAACTGATGCCCCGCAACCCATCCAACCAGAAACCTGAACTCACTTGGAACCATGCTGATGGCATTCATTTCTCCAGTGGACTTGCATTCAAAAAGACTCCTCACAACATCTTCCATTTCCTCTCTGAAATAACATTGTTCCTCTTCGTCTGTGGGTCTTGCCTATGACTTTTGCTTTGGACTGCTTGTTTGAAATTGCAACTGTTTGCTGTTCTGTAATAACCCATCTTTTGCTAAGTAAAAGCTTTATTTTGAACTGCAAAGACAATTTTACTTTATGTATCACTAGCCATGACTTTTTATCATATGTTGTTACTTAAATGTTGCCACATGTCATTATCGGTGACATGAACCTTTATGTCCAACAATTCACTTCTATATGTATAGAATTCTCATGGTTTCCATCTGTACATCCATCAGTGAAAGCTTGACATAGAGGGTCACTCTAGTATAATATATGATATTTGCTAATATCAATATAGAGGATGTGTTCCTAATCAACTTTTTATTTGAGTCACCTTATGTAAAAAATAACTCAGTAACTTACACATTCTAAGTCTCTAAAGGAGATTTTCCAGTGCACTCATAGAAATGGTTACAGATGGAAAAATTTTCCAAAACAACTTCCATGCCCACATCCTGTTATAATTTCTGTACCATTTTGTTTCCCAGTTGTTTTCCTTTGCATGCGCAGCAGGCCCAGATGACAGGAACATTTTGCTTCCCATCTTGGAAGTCCTGGACTTTCTGTAGTTCTTTACTTTTCTTCACCCTGTTCATTGTAAATTTATCTTGGCGTCTGTTTGATCTATTTGATTCTCTTTGTTGCATCCATACTTTTTCTCCTCTCCTTCCCCCATAACCCTTGCTAGTATTGATGGGTTTATTGCTATGGTTATCAGCAGATTATGAATACACTGCAATCCTCATGGGTGAACATCAAGTGGTGGCCGTGGTAGATGTGCCCTGAACAGAAATAACACTTTTTAAAACACATGATGAAAGAGCCTGCGTCCCAACACCCAAACATGTAACTTGAAAGAAAGTGACATGGCCTTGTCACAGCCATTACTTATTTAAGGTCAACATTATATGATGACACACATAGGGATCCAGCAGTGACCCTGGAAATATCTGGGGACCTTGAGCGAACTGTAGCAGTATCCACAGATTCCTCTGAGCTGGAAGTTCCCTCCCTGACCCTGGAATTTGAGGACTGGTTTCTCTCCTGGTTCAGAGCTTCTGCTCTCTTTGTGTTTGAAGCTTTCCATACTCTATAAGGAAACTATTTTAAGGCTTCCACTTTTCAGATTAAGGGTCTTGTTTTGCCTGCAATATTCATTTGGAACTTCTGCTTGACTTGGCATCAGTCAATTTTATTGGAACTGTGCTAGTTTTTGGCCCAATTCTGTTTGGAGCCAGGCTGTTTCCACTGAAACTGAAATGCCCAACAATTGACCCCAGAAAAGGAAATCTAAAATGGAAATGTAGTAACTGTAGGTTCAGTAAATGTAGGCAACCATAGTTTAGGCCAAATAACAAACTGGCCCTATGAGAAATTTTGAGATTCACACTTCATGCACTATAGATGCATTAAACCTTTGGCCACTGACAAAATGAAAGCATCGATGAACCAATATTGTGGGAGGAGATATTAGCAAGGCTACAAAAGAGGCTGCCACTTGTCCCAAAGGTAATCCAAGAACTGTATTAAGACTGTTGCTGGAAATTTTAGATTGCCTAGTGGACCATTTTAGGTTTGGTGAAGAGATCTCATGTAGCTTTCCCCACACCCTAACCCTGTCACATGGATATAAAAGTTTTATTAATGGTCTGTATGCTTTCTCATTGGACTGAGAAAGCTACTTTCCCTTACTGACCAAAGGCTTCTTAGAGAACACTGATCCCATTGGGGAGCTCCTGTAAAAC
This sequence comes from Eonycteris spelaea, assembly GCA_003508835.1. Taxonomy (NCBI): domain Eukaryota; kingdom Metazoa; phylum Chordata; class Mammalia; order Chiroptera; family Pteropodidae; genus Eonycteris; species Eonycteris spelaea. Next base: position 29,052 of record PUFA01000645.1, on the reverse strand, counting down.
TGCACAGTGACAGAGGAAACTATTTTACTGGTAAGGTGCTAAAACAAGGCTGTGCTATTTGGCCAATTCTACATTTTCACTGTGCCTCCAAGACTCAAATCGATTACTTTGAACCTACCAATGGCCTCAGTACAAGTCAACTGGAAAAATGTAGACACTCTTCACGTACCTTGGCCAAAAGCATTGTCAACCTCAGATCTACAACTTTTGGAACTCAAAAGCTTTCACCTTTCAAGATACTTACAGAATGTGCCATGCCTTTGGCTCCTGCTTCATTGGATCTTCAGTTGTTAAGGAAATATACTTGTAAATATATTATAAAAATATTGTAAAGTCTTACATACTTATAAAACATTGTCAAGTCTTAATAACTTCTACTAAACACCATGAGCTCTGGTAGAACAATCTCTTCAAGTGCAACCCAAGGAAATGAAAAACTGAATATCCAAAACTACCACATGAAGATTGAGTTTACTAGAAAAGAAACCTTAAAAAAAAGAATGCCACTAGCCTTGCTGGAAGGGTCCTTACCAGAGAACATTGACCCACCCCGGTGCTGCTAAGCTCCAGTGACCAGATCTTTCATTCACTTGTCACTCCTACAGAAGGTACCAAAACCTAAAAGAAACTTCACATCATCTGATGACCTAAATCTGAAGGTGAAGAAAGTCATTAAAACAGGTAACCGTAGAAGGAGACGGTTTTCTCCACATGTCCAAATCATAACTATACAACTCTTTTTCTTTTTTTATTATTAATTCTTATTTCATTGTCCTCTTTCATCTAAGAATGAATGTGCCCTCATTTACATTTTCTAATCTACTGTGAAAAGGGCAACTTTTCTTAGTATAAATCTATCATTGAGAAGTTCAAGATGATAACGGTCTTTGTTTCATTGTCTATAAAATTGAGCTCCTGATTTAAATTCATCACATAGATTAGATTGTTATGTTGTTCTAATTTCACTTTGAATTCTTCCTTTAAAGCTATGCACCTGATGCCTGTTACCTGTGGACACCTTCTTTCTGATGAGTGAGGGGACACCAAGAAGACATCCTGCATGACTTTGGAGACCAAGAGGCAGCTGGAGTTATAAGACTGGAGTGTTTGTTGCCTGGCAATGATTTTAGAGGAAGGTATTTATCAAATGGGGAAAAATAAAAGCTATCTGGAGATTTAAGCAAACATAATCAGTTCATTTAGAGGATATCTGGGAGGAGCTATGGCTTATAGAAGTCCTTGCTTATAGAAGACCATGGTATCACAAGAACCTTACATGAGAAGACCTTACAGGAAGAATACATGTTATAATAAAGCTCTGTGGTTTTAGCTGCCTCTTCCAACACCTTCCTTCTCTTTTGTACATACCCTGCATCTCAGCACACAGGCCAGAGTGTGCACGTGGCTTGCCATGTCTGCATGGTCCAAGTAGCAACCTTTTCCTTTTCCCCAATAAATATTTTTGATAGCAAAACACCTACTCAATGTTACTTTTTAATTGTTAAGGGTATAGCAGTACTGGGTAACCAGAATTACACCTTTTTAATTGTTCCCATAAATAATTTATTTATGGGAAATTGGCTGTAGTAAACAGAGAGTGCACTTTTTTGTGCAAGATATTCTGCCTTAAAGATTCCTGCTATTATACAGCTTATGTGATATTAACTCAGGTAATATTGGTGGACTAGATGCAGTAGCACCAGGAGCCATACTTCCTGGTGTTTGATCAGCATGATGTTCTTCTTGCTTGTCATTCTGGTCATTATTGACAAAAATATTTATGATTCCATTTTAAGGAATACAGATCTCCATTAACTTGAAGGCTCTTATATGCTTACTAAGAGCAGTGGTCAAAAGACACAGCATAGAGGGACACAGAGATAAACATGATTTCTTTTGACATCCACCTCCAGACACCAGCCAATTCCATAACTCCTCTCCGTTGCCTGTGAGTCATTGACACTGCCACTCTCACCAAGGCTTCTTCTCTATTGAAAGCAGATTTCTTGGCTTTTGTTAGCTGGAACCCAAGATATTTCACCAAAGGACTTCCTGAGAGAAACTTTATATCTCCTCTCTGTTGGAAAAACAGTCTGCTGGACTGTATTTTTGTCAGGAGCCTCTTCACTAACCCCAGCAAAGAGAATGTGACACAATCTGTGAATTGAAGAAGTACATTTTTTTTCACCATTGGAGCTCTTTCAAATATCCCATGAAAGGGAGTGGGTAGAGAATGTGGGAAAACAGTCCAGAAATACTTTGGTTTAATCTTAGAATAGGATCCTATCATATAATAGCGCTATTTTCGGAATTCAGCACTTGAAAGTACACAGAAAAATGCATCCCCTGATATTTTTGTTTGAATTTCAAACATCTAGATAGGTTTAGGTGCCGGTCTCAGGCAGGCTCCTAGGCCTGTGGTTTCAGGGACACTTTCATTTTCAAAGCATTTGCTGCAGTATTCAGATCTGTTTGCTAAATATGAATTCTCAGTGACTTGTTATTTATAGGTAGCACAGGATTGACACCACTTAGCACACACCCATATAGGTTTGCTTTCCCCAATATCTTCCTTTCTACAACCACACTGTCATTTTATACTTTCTGGGTGCTTTCCTGATGGGTCTTCAGGTAGGAAGGTGTAATTCTGGTTACCCAGTACTGCTAATACCCTTGTCATAATTGCATCCACATCCAAGGGAAGGGAGACAAAAGTAAAAATTCTGGTTGTTTACCCCAACTTTGGACATCACGGTTTTTCCAAACACTCAGGAATTTATCTCATTCAGTAATTTATTTTATTTGGTAATCATGGGCTCCCATTTTCAGCTTACCATCATCTTGAGATTGCTTCAAAGCTGGGATATGAGAAAGAACAAAAAAGAAAACATGAGTGATATTTTTTGTTTTCCTATAAGCATTCAGAATTGACTTATGTATCTTTGAAGCAGACCTATCAGTCTTTTATTTCTCAGTGGGAGTATGTTAATGTTATTTATACAGGAGCAGAAGCCCCAATTTTTGAGAAAATTAACAACCCCTAATTATCTCCAAGTGTTCTGCTTCTGGATGACAAGAATAAGTTCCTGACTATTCCTTTTCCAGGATATACCTTAAGGGTTTTGTTTGTTTGTTTGTTTGTATTTGTTTTTGTTTCTCTGTCTAAACCATTAGAAATGTTATTTAGTTCCTAGTTGGAAGAGCAGGCTTGCCTCTTTTTACTAATAAAACTGAGTTTACTCCATCTTGATAATTCTTTCCTAAGATAGACCACTGCACCAAAGAGTGATTCTGTGTTACCTAGTTAGGATTAGGGCAATTAACACAAACATAATCAATGTCTACCACTTTTGCTATGAGTGATAAAAAATTTTCACTCTGACCCAGAGACTCATATCTTCTGCCAGCACATGCAAAAGCGTAACTTGAAGTTCTGACCTTTCAAACATGGTAAAATCTCAGGCATTACAAGCAGATGTACCATACAAGCAGAGGCCATACTAGAATAAGATGGACCCTTAATTCAATATGACTGGTGTCCTTACAAAAAGGGATAATTTGAACACAGAGACATCTATATGGGGAAAACGCTTTATGAACATAAAGGTAGCTAGCAATCAGGGTGATGTGTCTACAAGCAAAGGAATCTCAAAGATTGCCAGAAAAAACACCAAGAGCTAGGCTAGGGGCAGAGAACAGATTTTTCTTCATAGTCCTCAGAGGAAACCAACCCTAATATTTTGCCTCCAGAACTGAGATATTATAGATTTGTGTTGTTTAAGCTACCAAGTTCATGTTACAATGTTAATAGCAGCAAAAAGAAAACTAATAAAATAAAATTTTTACCTAATAAAGAGGCTGTGGACAACAAGTTTAGGTTAGGAATTGAAGAATACTTTCTGGGACCTTGTAGCAAATTTTCATACCCAAGTCGTGAACAAGAGAGAGTAAGGATCCTGCACTATTAAAACTAAATGTTTCTTCACAAAATAAAATGTGTCAGTTGTTAATAACACCTTTCCAGGTTGCAGGAAGCAAGTTGATATGATAGCTCGCAACTGACAGGGAATATGGCTTTGGCTAATAAATTGAAGGGTGCCCAGAGCTGAAAATAAGTAGTGTCAGTGTTAAACTATGGAGATACAGAACTTCATCCCAACCTAAGAAGGAGAACTCGTACGTTAATGGACTCTAGAGACTAGAGAATGCATCTATGTGTAGTAATTAAATTAAAGTCTACAGTTGCTCAGCCCTAGCATCAACTCAGTTTTGCCTGAAGGGGTCATAAATACTCTACCAGGAGAAACTTTATGTCTCAGTTCCTGCCCCAATGCAAAGCTGGTAGTGGAATGAGACCCTCAATTTATAAGATTTTTCTAGCTGCATAAGTGTAATTTACTTGATGGCTTAGCTAAGTCAGAGCTTGATGATGTCTACTATTTTCTCTGGCTCATATTATCACGAGCTGTTACAACATGCAAAGGCAGACATGTTTGTTGGACCCAGTGAGAAGACTTAGAGGCCAAACTCAGCTCATGGGCTTTTTGCTTTTGCAATCTTAGCCCATCTGAGGCTATTGTCAGTAGTGTAGCTGTTTCATCATAAAAAATTACGTCTGCCAATTCAAAGACACTTTCGTTTGGGGCAGTAATTGTGAAATCAAACATCAGCAGGTGACGGACCTGTCTGGATAATTTTGAAAATGCCTGCCAAAAGTTCAATTGTCTGATGAGAAAGCTAGAGTCTAACTGCTGATGCAGACTATCTGAACCCCAGATTGTCACAAATGACAACGTAGCCTTCATCAAAGTTCAGGAACACAAACTGAGAAACTATGTGGTTCATATAGAAATTATTATTGAATGTCAGACTTGTGACTTCTTTTGAAAATTGCCCCCTTTGACCCACGGTCCTAGAAAATCATATTATACGGAATGCTGCCACTGCTTACCCTGACTCATTTGCTTTCTCTCAAAACAATCTAAGTTACCTCATCTCTGGTGACACTTTTTTAAGCCACTACGCTGTTTTTCCTGGATTACTAACAGAGATCAGCAACACAATGAGGCTGCGAAGCCACAATATCTCTCCCCATTTAGTTTTCCAGGTCTTTTACATTCTGATATTGCACTTTTTATTTTAAAGCAATGTGAGAAAGGCAAAGTCTTTCATGGATGTTCCATATTCCCTTATGTATGCAGACATTTGATATTGTTGAGCATTGAGCATATTTCTAACTCTCCTACCCTTGCCTGCCCTCAGTGCACACATTTTAGTAAGGTAATTTTATTAGTAAATGCAACTGTCTCAAATGTGGGGCTGTGTCCTTTTGGCTACTTCCAGGGTACAGATCTGAAAGAGAACTGGTTGTGTGACTTAAAGAGACCTATTGTGAAAACGTATGATTCTATTTGAATCTTCTAGATGAAAGTTGAATCTAAGTAGTGCATTAATTGAAACACAATAAAGGTATAGGTATGGGGAAGAGAATCATTAATGGGGGATCATGAAGACACAGTAACAGTTGAAGAGTATAGGAAGAGATCTATTTTGACTTCCTGGGTATGTATTCAGGAAAATAATTGACACTCTGTCCCTAGGCCTAGCACAAGTGACTGACTTGAGCAGCAACCATAGCTGTCAATGTCTGCCACTGAATATGAAACTGGAAAGCTTGTGTTGAAGAGTGAAAGCCAACAAGTAATAGCTTGAAGACCATGGGAAATTTGCTGTTTTGAAAAGAAAGTAGATAATAATTAGTATAAGATATAATTTAATTATTGCTCATTTAATGAATATTAAAATATATTATCTGGCAGGCACTGTGCCAGATCTCTGGAGATGGAGACAAGGAAAAGTTGGCAGGGAATATCTCAAAGAGTATACATCTGTGCTGAGATGGGTTAAGCAGTGGTATAAAAGAGCAAAGACAGGGCCTTTTAAAGCTAAGTAAGAGTTAGGGCAAGATTGTGAGGTGGGTATATGCATGACTGAGAAGAGTTTGTTCACATATAACTCTGGACTGATAACGGAAGAGTAAGGTATGGAAGGGAAGATAGGGAAGAACACACAGGCCAGACATTCAAGAGTGTGGCTACCCATGCTGAGATACTTAGCATTCAATGCCAGAATAAGGTATTAAGCCTCTCTTTGGATGAAATGTAAAGCAAGATAAAAACATGCATTAGAAAATTTAAAAGATGGACATAAAAATGGAGGAATTCAGGGCACAAATAGCTTGAATGCTCAGGGCAGTAGAAGAAGAAGAGGCATCTGGAATATTTGTGAAATTCCTCATGTGCTGACAGTAATGAAATCTATGACAAGAATATATGACAAGAACATATTTCAGAGAGGGCATCATGATGATCATGATTACCAAGCTGGTTAAAGTATGCTATACTTTGAAGTGTGAGATGCATTTTGAATGAAGACAACATCTGCCAACTAAAATTCAAGTTCATATTTAAAAAAAAAGTAATGTAACAGAAAATGTTAACGTAAATACTGCATGTGTGCCTTTTCTAGATTTGATTTGTATGTATCTCTTCCTATCATCCCAAATTAGGCCTTAATTTCTTTCATCGTGGACTGCATCAGATATCACTTAACTGCAGTTTCTTCATTTGCCTTTATTCTCTTGATCACTACACCTTTAAACAGTTAATTAGATACAATTTACTTAAATGTTCCTAATGACCAAAAAGTACCAATAGTAAACAATAGCATTTAGTCTACCATGAAAGAAAGCATTGTTTTACTCCTTTTTAAAAAATAAGAAAAATTAAACCATAAGGTGAACATATATGTTTATTATTCAAAGAAGTTGGTTGAATGAGTTTTGCAGATGTTTGCCAACATAATTTTTCACGTTTGTTATTTTGCAGTCTGTAGTCCATTGGTATATCACTTATAATTAGGGTGATGTTCGCCAAATGAAAGCGGTTGACGAGTCGACCTTGAAAAATTGGCAGCAGGTATATCAGCTATCATTGGCATAGGGAACCATGGGTTGCCTGCTGGTTGCAAGTTGGAGAAAGGACCATCATTGACTGTGAAATCAGGATATGTAGTTGGAAAAGTAGAAGGCTCCATTCTTCCAAAATAACTTCTCCGTAAAGGAGATATGATATACTTAGAAGTACAAGTTGTACTTGTACTAAAATTCAAGATGTGCCCATTCGCTTGAGTGTAGTTGCCATGAGAGTGTATATAAAAAGTGGTCAACTGATTCAAAACAGCATGTTGGTTCATCACAGATTGTTCTGATGGTCTACCTAAAGTTGATGATGGAGGAGAAAATTCACTTCTTGTTGGTGCAGATGTATTAGCAATTGTCTGGCTGGTAGCAGTCCTTGCTTATTGGTAGCATATCTAAATTTGTGGAAGTTGAAAATATGCCATCTCTCCTATGTCAGCAACAAAAGGAGAATGATGATTACCTGCAATATTATCTGTTCTTGTTGAAATTTTGAGCTATTGAAGCTGCTGGAGAAGCATTTTTTGATCCCAATTCTTTTCATCCTGAGTAAAATTTGAGGACAGCCTTGTTTAAAATTTGGATTTGATAGAAGTGTAACTGAAAACAGAGAGGAAAGTTATTTGCTGACACAAGACTAAGAAATCTAACCTCTAAATCTTATATAGCAAGGTTATTATGCCAAGCTAATGTCATCAACACATGGACATTGTTAACTATGGTCAAAAATAGCTAATTGGGAATACAAACTTAAATAACATGGCCCTCAAGAAATGAAATTGTGTTTACATTTAAAGTAACACTGAATGGACTCTCTAAAGTGTTTTCAATACCTTTCCTTAAGAGATCACTGATGAGCTTCAAATTTGCTAGTATCATTTTTTATAATCTAGAATATCCAAATAGTTCTCATTTTTTTGTGAAAAAAATTGAACTTTGTAGTTTCATACATTTTAATGAAATACATAATGCATATATATATACATATGTATTAAGCTATAATAAGGGGTAACAAAATTTTGGACTATGTTGCTTAAAACAGAGACTTCTTTCTCTACTTCCAGAACATCAGCTAGACAAGCAAATCTTTGAAAAGTCTATTCCACCTTACTAAATCCATAAAGGTTCAGCTGTAGGACTAAGCTTTTTCATATTTGCAGTTTAAATACTCTGAAAGTGGTCTTTCCTTCCAGAACTTCGTTCTTGAAGAGTTCTTCATTAATCACTATACAAGTTCCATTCCCTTCCCAGCAAATAGACTGAAACTGATCACTTTCAACTATTTTCCAGAGTTTTCTGGGAAAGGTCATAGATCGAAAATCATTATCTTCATCTGGTCCAGAGACACAAAATGTGTGACAAGGTCTTAACAAGAATCGTGCAGAAAAAGTCTGAAAAGCATTTTCTTAAGATACAGATCTCAAGTGTGAAGCCCCAGGCAATGGGTGATCACAAATAGAGATCTAATGGAGGTTGCTGAACCAGCTAATTCATCTTTAGAAGAATCACCTTGAATTTCTGAAGAAACATGTGCCATGTCAAAAAACCTTTCTTCATCTACTTTTCCCACTGACCTAGTTTCAAAAACCGCAGCCCCAAGTGCTGCCTTGGCAGACCTACACTGATAAACTAACTACCCAGATCACCACAATGGTGCTCCCTTTGAGTACGGTGACATCACAAAATGACTGGTCTTCTAGCAACTAAACAGAACATGCAGCCAGTGTTTCCTTCTCACTCTGTAAATTTTATTCAGGTAATATAAAATTAGGCTGGTTATTTACATAGTGTAATCTGCAATAACTTATTGCAATACACACACATACACATATATATATTATATATATATTATATAGTAATATAGTAATAATATATTACTATAATATATAGTAATAATATATTACTATAATATATAGTAATAAATATTATATAGTGTGTATATTATATAGTAAAATATATATATCATATATGTAATATATATACATATTATATAATATATACATATTAATATATACATATTAATATATATACATATAAATATATATTTATATAGTAAAATATATATATTATATACATAATATATATATACACACACATATATATTTTACTGGGCCATATGTTTATTGGCTATGTGCAATATTAGAAAACTAAGAGCATCTTTACAATAGAAAATGAAATGTCATTTGGCAAATTAGAAAATATACAGATATCAATTTTTCTGCGGACATCATCTCACTAATCCAGTACCCTTTTCCCCCTTACATTAGTACATTGTTAACCAACTTCGCCATGCTACACTCTACATCTCCATATCTATTCTGAAACTATCCATTTGTACCTCTTAAACCTCTCCCTTTTTTAAAAAATCTTTTTAAGCTCCCTCCAATCTAGCAGCCCTCTAATTTTCTCTGTGTCTATGAGTTTGTTAGTGCTTTGTTGTTGTTGTTGTTGTTGTTTTTGTCAGCATAATACCCTCTAGGTCCATGAAAGCAACATCTTTTTCTATCCCCTCTTTCAGACTGTGTGTTTCTTTTAATCTGAATAAGTCTTTTGTGGTTTGCACATGTAGGTGGCTTGTTTTCTTACACATTTAGCCACTTATTTTTCGACTGGAGCACTTAATTTTTTTTACACTTGAGGTATTTATAAGTTGGAATGCAGTTAACACCATTCCTTATTCCTGTTTTTGATAAACATTTTGCTTCGTAAAGAAGTCCCTCCAACATTTCATGCAATATTTTCTTAGTGTTGATACATTCCTTTAGCTTTTTTGACTGGAAGGCTCTTTATCTGTTCTTCATCTCTAAATGATGGATTTGCTAGATAAAGTATCCTTGGTTGTAGATCCTGGGTTTTCATCACGTCAAATGTTTTGTGCCAAGCCCTTCTGTCCTGCATAGTTTCTTTTGCAAAATCAGCTGCCAGTCTTCTGTGTGCTCCTTTATATATCAGTAACTGTTTCTTTTGCTGCTTTTAAGATTCCTTCTTCTTATTTAATCTTCATCATTTTAATTAGGATATGTTTTGGGGTGGTCCTCTTTGAGTTTCTGTTTCTTGGGACTTGGAGCTTTTCAATTTGTTTGTCTATTTCCTTCATTATATTAGTGAATTGTTCCATAATTATTTCTTCATGTAGCTCTTCAACTTCCTGTTTTCCTTCAGTTACCCCATGGTATGGATATTTTAAAATATAGTTATGTCCAATCGGCTCCATAGATGAGTATACACTTGGCTTCTTTTTCCTTGCCATTTTGTTTGAGTGTCCTTGGCTTCTCCATCCTCCATATCGGTGGTTTGATCTTCTTTATCCACTCTGTTTTTCCCCTAATGTACACTTCTTCCCAGAAAATGTGTCCTTTATTTCTGACTGGATCCATTTTATAATTCCCATTTTCATGTTTTTATTTTTAATTACTTTGTTAAAGTTCCTAGTGAATGTATCCACACTGTCTTTAAATTTATCGAGCATCTTTATAACCAGTGTTTGGAACTCTGCATCTGTTAGATGGCTTTACTCCATTGTTCCTGGAGCTCTGTTCCATTCCTTCAAATGATTTTGCTTCTTTGTCTTCCCATTTTGATTACCTTTCTGTGTCTGTTTCTCTGTACTAAGCAAAACTCCTAAGTGTCTTGATCTTCTTAAAATGACTTAATGTGGTAGGTGTCCCATAGCATAGTCCTGAGAGGGGATCAGCTGCAGGCAAAGTTTAGCCCCAGCCTGTGCCCCTCTGAAGCCACCTGTTAAGATTCAGCAAGCAATCCACAGACACTGGGGTGATAGTTGCCTCAAGAAATCATACCCGAAACTGAGAACAGCTGCCACTACTGTGACTCTTGACTGGTCAGCAAAGAGCTCATGATTTGCCAAAGTCACACCTGGATGTGGCTTGTGTGGGTCCTTGAGTTGGGAGAGGCAGACTTTGAGGGGGTCCTCTGACTAGTGTGACCTATGTTATTCTGTATGATGATGTCTCTGCCATGGTGGTGCTGCATTCACATGCATTCTGCAAAAGAGCCTCACCTCTGACCTTCACTTGGAAAGCTCAGTTTGGCTGTCTGGAAGTCCCTGGTATTCCCTGCATAGCTGACCAGTTGCTGGTGCTCAGATGGAGGAGGTCCATCACTGCAAAAGTCTGTTTGAACACATGGCCCCATTACAAGATGTCTGCAGCTGCAGGCTGCTGCGGTCTCTGTCATAGTCATCTCCTCAGGACAGGGCATTCTCACACCCTGGCTGCATCCTACCTCCTCCCTTTGCAGCATGATTTCTTATTCATCTCCCTTGTTGTAGGGCTTCTTCATCTAGAACCCAGGGGACATTTCTTACTGTTTTCTCCATGTTTCTCTCATGACATTGCTTTGGTCTCATGAGGGATGAACAAAGCCCCATTATCTATGCCATTTTTTCTTCCTAAATATGGATGTTATTCTTAAAACAAAATCACAAAACATGAAATTCAAGTCGACAGGTGTCTTTTACACTTCTTACCTCCACTATGCAGATTCACCTTTTCAATAAGTCTGACACATTTGACTTTACAACCATCTGAGTAACATTCATTATTCTTCACTAATAACAATAATATCTCTTTACAAACACCATTCTATTTACCATGTATGGGAGTCACTACATATTCAAAGTATTATTCATACTATGGCCAAAAACATCTCGTAGAACTCAAATAGACACTTCTAACTTTGTTTAAACTCTCCGAATAGTCACCAAATAACATCAAGCAGTATCACACCAAGGTCTCCAAGGTCACATCAAATCTGATCTCTATTTACTTCTTGATTCATATTTTACCAGCATTCCTGCATGCTCCTTTTCTCTGATTACACTGAGCTTTCACCTTTTCAAACTGTCAAACTGCTTCTTGCATGAAAAACACTTCTGCTATCATCATTAAAATGTCTATGAAACTGCATATCTCATTTGCATCATGCTTTCTTCCACAATGTCCTAACTAGGTTAAATTGCCTATTTAGAAGCCTTCATTCTTCTTCTTCATGGAACATATTATAAGGCAATTTTTAATTTTTGGCATTTATTTCATGATATACCTTGGGGCATTGCAGATTCGGTTTTAGACTATTTTGTTAAAGTGAATATTACAATTCGATTTCACATTTTTTTGTGTGTATTTCTCAGTGCACATAGAGAAATATTTGCACTCTACTGTAGTCTAATAGGAGTACAACAGCATTATGTCTGAAAAGAAAATATGTGTGCATTAATAAAATAAATTATTGCCAACAGATCTAACCATCCTCAAAGAAAATCGTAATCCTCTTGCTGGTGGAGGATCTGTCCTCAATGTTGATGGCTGTTGACTGGTCTGGTTGTAAATTGCTGAAGGCTGGAGTTTGGGCATTAATTTCCTAAAGTAAGATAATGATGACAATTGCCATATCAGTTGCCTTTTCATTTCATGAACAATTTCTCTGAAGCATGCAATGTTGTTTGGTAGCATTTTACCCACAGTAGTACTTCTTCATAATTGGAATAAATTCTCTTACCCACGACTGCTGTTTCTTCAGCTATGATTATCTAAAGTCTACATATTTCTTGTCATTTCAACAGGTTCTGTGGCATCTTCACTAGGAGTACTTTGCATGTCATTGAACCACTTTCCTTCACCATCCATAAGAATAACTTTTCCATTAAAGTGTATCATGAGATAGCAGGAATTCAATCACAGTTTCAAGTTTCAAATCTAAATCTCATTTTTTTTGCTATTTCTACCATCTGCAGTCATCACCTCTACTGAAGTCCTGAAACCTCAAAGTTATGTGTAAAGTTTAAAATCAACATCTTCCCCATTTCTATTATTGTTGGTATCAGACTTCTTGCCATGAATCATTAATGTTCAAATGACCTCTAGAATAAGGGATCTTTTCAAAAAAGTTTTTAATCTATTTTTTACAGATGAATCACTATCTATGGTATCAAAGCCTCATAAAATGTTGTTCTTAAATAATAAGACTTATAATTGAACATCATTCATTGATTTAGAATGGGTATTATGCTATGAGGCATAAAAACCTGCATTAAACTCAGCATCCATCTCCATGTGAGCTCTTAGGTGACAAGGTGCATTGCAAATGAGCAGAAATATTTAATTAGATTATTTTTTTCCTGAGCAGGACTCTAAAGTGGGTTTGAAATACTCAGTAAACAGATGTGTTATATTCTGTGATTGTAGTTCCATTTACAGAACACAGGCAGGGTAGACTTAGCATAATTCTTAAGGCCCTTGGAAGCTTTGAAGCCTGGCATTGGCTTTGCCTCTCTGCCTGTGAATGTCTCACGTAGCATCTTCTCCAAATTAGACTGTTTTGTCTGCACTGAAAACTGGTTGCTTAGTGTAGCCCCCTTCATTCGTCATCTTAGCTTGGTCCTCTGGATGACTTGCTGCAGCATCTATGTCAGCCCTTGCAACTTCACCTTGTAATTTGTGTTATGGAGTCAGCTTCTCTCTTTAAACTTCATGCACCAACCTCAGCTGGCTTCAAACATCTCTTCTGAAGCTTCCTCATATGTAAGCCTTCACAGATGAATCAACTTTGAGCCTTGATCTGTATTAGGCTTTGGCTCAAGGGCATGTTGTGTCTGACTGGTTTGGTTTTTACCCAGACTGCTAAAACTTCCTCCATATCAACATAAGGCTGTTTCACTCTCTTGTCATCCACACACTCATTGGAGCAGCTCTTTAAATTTCCTTCAAGATTTTTTCTTGAATTCACAACTTATTAAATTATAGATGACCCTATTAAATGCTTCCAAAGACTAAGTAAACAGGCATGAAAATAAACAAATGAGCAAATGAGAGAGAAAGACTAAAATGAAATCATAATTTTCCACCAAGATTCTTAAAGCACAGACATCACAATGTAAGAAACAAATCATTTACAGGTGAAGACACACACTTTGTGTAAGTTCTGACAGCAATGACTTTCTGCATCAATTGATGCATTCTAACCAAATAATAGGTGTTTGCTAAATCCTTTTTGGTAAGAGGCTTCAAAACATTTTTCATTATAATCTTAATAAAAATACCTTTAAAGTTAGACTAAAAAATAAAAAAATGTAAAAACCATATGTCCATTACATGTGACATTACTATCAATTATATTTGAAGCACCATTCATAAAAGGCAATGACTATTGTTAATCTATACAATTAAATGCTGTTAGGTAATAAGAAAAAATAGTTTTGATACATTCTACAACATGGATGACACTTGAAAACATTGTGCTAAGTGAAACATACCAAACACAAAGGATGTCTTATTATCTTATTGCTTTTGTATAAGGTAAACAGAATAAATACCTTCAGAGACAGTAGGAGAGAGAGAGAGAGAAAGAGAGAGAGAGAGAAAAAGAGAGAGAGAAAGAGAAAGAGAGAAGGAGAAAGAGACAGAGACAGAGACAGACAGACAGATCAGACAGACAGAGAGACAGAAGTCAGGTTATTGCTTGCAAGAAGGAAATGGGAAATGAGTATTTAACATGTAAGGCATTTATAATGAGGTAAGGAGAAAGTTCTGGAAACAATAAATGATCACATTTGCCAACTATGTGAATACTTAATGACACTGAATTGGAAACCTTCAAATAGCTTTCAGTTATCGGTGCTTTCATTCTAACAAAAATTTACTTAAATTACATTTATGATGAGATGGGAACATCAGTTCTTTAAGCATCTTCCACACCCTTTATGTTATTTAAGCATTTAAATAGGTACATTACAGCAAATTATTTACCTTACCTAAATTACCTACTTTACTTAACTAAATTCATTGGTTTATCTTGTAACTACTCTTCTTTATATGTGACTTCTTTGTTACCAGCACAATTCTCAATCTACTTATTTGCTAAAAGGTAAAAATTAATTTGCTAAGTGCTTCTCTATATTCAAATGCATGCAATGGATAGAAACTTTTTAAAAATCAAGTACATTACCTGAAAATCAGGGTATTGACTTTCATAATAAATAATCAAGCGAAATACATGAGTTAATGGTCAGATAAATTGAAAGATAAATAAAAGGCAAATTGCAATTTTTAATATTTCCATAACCTCAATGTCCTCACTAACTCCCCCAATATGTTTCAGTAAATAAAAATTGGAAAAGATATTATGTAACATTTGATATTTATTTTGTAAATCCCCAACTTAAGAATCTATTATATGTATCCATGTGTTACATTAATTTTATTTAAAAAAACAAAGAATATCCATCTGATAGATATTTTTAATATTCCAAAAGCATTTTAATGAAAAAGAAGTAAAATGTAATTGTTATATTTTGTGGGAGCAAGATAAGCTTTTCTCAAAATAAGAAAAAAAATGATCCTCTCTTTACACCTATGAGTCTTTTCTATGGATTGAAGCAATCACTAACTTTGTAATAAATGACAGGCAGAGAATTTCCCAAAGCTTTAGGTTATAAGTATGTAAAGAAACTGATACTGTCTTTTAAAAGTTATTTGATGGAATCATTTCTTTTACAATCACTTAAGACCAATCATGCAATCATACAATAATATTAGGTCACAACTGAAAAAGCCTGATCCAGGCTGATCTCAGAAGCTAAGCAGGGTCAGGCCTGGTTAGTATTTGAATGGGACACCGCCTAGGCAGACCAGATGCTGTAGGTGTCAAAAGTAAATAAAAAATAAGAGACTGTAAGCTGACAAGGGCCTTGAAATATGTGAGGTCAACCAAGGGTTGTATCGCCTAAAAAAATAAAAATAAATAAAATATAAAATCCCTAATTTCTTATATCAGTAGAATTAATAACTGTGTTGCTACAAAATAGCTGAAAAATAGAGTGGTCAGATGTTAACATAAATATATACCAACTTAAATCCCCATAGATTAAATAAAGTATTAAACTTCATATAAGAAAATTCCAGAATGTGAATGAAGCGGACCTAAAGGAAACATGTATTGCTCATAAAGTCAACATACTCTGTAAAGAAATATGTGTAAACCAATTGATTCTATGAGTGAAGAACTGTTTAGAAAAACAACAGCTAAGGCAAACATGAAAACTGGTGGGAAAATTAGATATAAGTATACAAATAAATCTGCAAGTAGAAAAGTGAATTAAAATACGAAACATTTTAAAGGAAAAGTCAATAAGTTGTATAGTGATTTGATGACTGTTATTTACATAGTAAGCAAAAATCTTCTGCTCAAGTGCTGACATGAGAAAATTATGACATTGACTAGAAAGGATCAAATGGGAGACTATTATGACAATACAAATGGAGGATCAGCATCAGAGCATCAGGGATACAAATACTAGAAGAAAGTATCTGAACCACAGGAACATGGAGAATATCACTGAGCATGGCAAGCAGGGAACCCTGAACTCCACACTAAGGCTTTAGAGCAATGATTAAGCTATCAAAATTGCCAATATTAAATTCTCAGAAATCTGGAATCTAGTCAGGGCCTTGCAAAACCAGGATGATCCCTAATAATTCAGATAAGAAGGAATCTTGGCACTTTAACTCAATTGGCTATGATCTCATTTCAACAGCTTCAATAGTCTAATAGAGTGAAAGAGGAGTGACTCATCACTTTTTATAGACCTCACACACATTACAAGTTTTTAGAATGTGTGGAATTGAAAGGAAAAACAGATGGCTGGAGAAAACACGATGATCAACATTTCAAATACGACAAAACCGTTCTTCAAAAGTGAAGGAGAATTGAGAAATTACCAACTAAACAAATGTTGAGCAAATTTTTGCTAAGAGGACTTTCCTACAAGAAATACTTAAGAGAGTCTTTAGGGATAAAATGAAAGAAGAGGCCAATAATGTGAGCTACAAAGATGGTTTTAAAAAGCACTAGCTAGTGAATTCACGTGGATAAATATAAAGGTTATTTTATTTTTTTCTTATTTGTAACTATATTTTATCATATAGAGTATAAAAGAAAAATGGTTTAAATGGACAAGCAGTTTAATTGACCTATCTGTAATAGTGTCATGTGAAAAATATGAAGAATGGAACTGCATAGGAGCAGAGTTTTATTCAAACTAAGTAGGTTCAAACTGTATTTCTATAAATATAAAATGTCACTTGAAATCTTCAAGTTAACCACAAAAAATAATTTAAAAAGATAGAAAATGAAAGGAGAGGGGAACCTAAAAAGTACACTAGAAATGAAGTCATTCATAAAGAAAGATAGTAATAAAGAAAATAATGAACAATAAACACATATGACACACCAACAGAAACAATGAAATGGAATTAAAAGACAAGTTCATCCTATTTCTCTCAATCTCTGGCTGATATAAGTTAATTTAGAACATCTCATTTTTTTTGTACATTTCTCTTCTTTAGCAATATCATAGTTAAAGCACTGTTGATCAAAATCTGCATGTTTTAATGATGCTCAAATAGCCTTCCACACTCAGATGGCTTTTCACTTGCTTTGTTCCACATTGCTAGGGAAGCCCTATTTCACAGGATGGGTCATACAGAAGATGCATGTTCATTACATTATGTGATAAGATGTCTTTGGCCTATTTGGGGCAACAAGAGGTTGGGGTTGGTTATCAGTCACCTACTGATTTTAACCTTTTAACCTTTTCAAAGTATCATTTCTTTTGGAAAGGCTAGGTTCAGTTGGTCAAGTAAACATAATGTTAGCAGAAGCTTTCTTTCTACACTTACTAGAGAATTGGGAGATGCCACATAGGAGAATTAAAGTTTATAACATCAAACAAGTAGAATTATTAAACCAAATTGTATTAATTTTTTCCGAAAGATAAACCTATCCCTGTTGGCCCCCAACTCAAATGGTCAGTCAGTAGAAAATCCAAGGAGTCAAGTGGTTTCCTTTCTACTACTTTCTAAATGAGTTTCTACTCATGAGACACAAACACTTAGACATACAAAACTGGATGTATTAAGTACCATGGATACACTTCCTGGTCCTGCTGACAGATAGCCTGCAGCAATTCAGTTATTCTTAAGACCTTCACTAAAGCAGCTACAGCCTTTTTTTTTTTTGTATGTGCTGCAACGAAGATGACAGCATCACTAGCGATGTCATCTAAGGTAATAGACAGATTCCTACCTGCCCATCAGTGCGTCAGACAACACTTTAGCTAATAATTGGGGGGGTTGAGTCTTACTGAAAGTAATATATGGAAGTAGAACTGAAATTAGAATGTATTAGTGAGTCACTATGACTGTGGTTGGTATGGGGCTTAGGAATTCACACTCAACATCTTGTAAGAAGGTCAGTAGTTGCAATCACCTGTGAAATTCTGATGAAAAATTAGCTGTCCATGCCTGAGTAAGGCCAACCATCACAATCAGTCGAAACATATAATCACCTTCATAATAACAATGTTGACTTTAAATGAGCAATTGAAACAAGGGAGTTGATAGGCTTGGAACAACAGTGAATCTAGAATTGTCAGAATTCATAAGAACCAGTTTCCTATGACAATTATAAAATAAAACAAGAATTTTGCTTAATAAAGGTCAATCTTTAAAGTTGATACTTGCCTTGTCCAGATTCTAGGGTGGAGGCAGATTTTTAAAAGGTGTCAGTATCTTCCCCTCATGGTCAGATACACTTGATGTCACAGGTTGATGGGCTGTGATTTGCCTTTTTGAAGTAGCAAATATACATCCAAGACTCGAATCCCTTGAGCTTGCATTATGAAAACGCCTGCAGTTCTGGCGGGATGCCTAGTGCTTGGAGCAACATTGTGATCCGAAGCACATGTGGATTTACACAAGGACACATTGCAGGGAAGGGCGCATACGCCTGACCTATTCTGGGACGTCTTGCTCTAGGGACAAGGATATCACAGTGACAAACAAGAACAAGAAAAGATACTTAAGAGGAGAGAGCTGAGAACACAGAGGTGGCTTTGACACTGGATCTGGGAACTCGCTGTAGTTTGTATCCAGCTAATATCTACTGACCTTAGAGTAACAATTGCTTAACTACAAAGCCAGCATTATTGTAGAACTTAATAAAAAGCCATGGAGACAGGGGTGGGGGATGCTAGCATTGCCATTCATCCCCTCTCCCTTATCCGTGTGAGTCAAAGTATTTCCAGACTCCAACTCTCCTTCCGCAACAAGCTTGTCTGCAGAGAATTCACAAAAATCAGAACCTGGAAAAGACCCCTGTAGAGGGATTTGCCCTGGGTTCACATTTCCCACTGAAATAAAAGCTAATCACCTGAATGGAGTGAGCTGATGCACTTCATATGGTGATACGGGATGCTGAGTGGAGAGTTACATTTTATCAGGTTCACCTGCTGCCTCACTGGTGCTGCATGTAATGATGAGGTGAGTAAAATTTCCACTGCATGGGTAACATAAAAGTTTAAGAATGTGCCTGCAATGTGTTCACAGTTTAACCATTCACTGTAATATTCAAAGAAAAAATATTCTTTCTGCATTTGTGTATGTACCCTCCATGCAATGCCACGTTGGTGTAGAAACAGACAAAAGAGAAGTCATAGTTTAGGTAACCCAGAGCTGGCAGACTGTGCAAAATCCAATAGAAATCCTTTATTCACTGATTTTTTAAAACCCAATGGTTAATTGATGGACACTGGGATTACACCCAAATCTTGGCTATTTATTAGTAATGTGGCAATAATCATAGTAGTGCATATATATTTTTTGAATGAGTGTTTTAGATTTCTCCAAACAACTAATTAGTGGTAACATTTGTAGGTCACTAAGTAGTTCTACTTTAAAGAAAGCTATTTTTAACTAGTGTTTGCATTGTAGATTATATTAGTTTCAGCCATACAGCAAAGTTAATGGATATTTATTAATTAATAAAGTAATCCCCTGATGAACCTAGCTCCCACCTGGCACAATACAACATTATGACAAATATTTAACCATATTCCCAATGCTGTATTTATCGTCCTCATGCCTATTTTGTAATGACAGCTTGCACTGAATGTCATTACCTTTTCACTCAGCCTGCAAATTGGCCTCCCATCTGGCAGCAATAGGTTTGTTCCCTTGATCTGGGAGTCATTTGTCATTTTGTGTGCCAAGAATTTATGCAATTTTTCTTTCTAAATTTTCAGGAATGCTCAAACTGTTTTCCACAGAGGCTATAGTAATTTGCAACCACTCAAACAGTGCACAAGGATTTCCTTACCCTGAATCCTCCCCAATGCCTGTTTGTTGCTTGTTTATTGATGATAGCCATTCTGACAGGTGAGAGGTTTATCTCCCTGTGTTTCAATTTGCATGTCCCTGTGGATTAGAGATGTTGAGCATCTTTTGATATATCTGTTGGCTCTGTATATGCTTTCCTCAGAGAAATGCCTATTCAAGTCCTTTGCCCGTTTTATAATCAGATGCTTTTCTGTTGTCAAACTGTATGAGTTTCAAATATATTTTGCATATTAACCCTGATTAGATATATCAAGTGCAAGTATTTTCTCTTGCTCAATAGGATGCCTTTTAGTTTTGTTGATGGTTTCCTATGCTGTGCAACACTTTTGATGTAGTTTGATGTAGCACCATTTGTTTATTTTCCTTTTTCTCCCCCAGCCTGAAAATGTATCTCACAAACTAAAATGACCGAGAGCAATGTCAAAGAGTTTACCACCGACGTTCTATTTTAGGAGTTTAATTAATTTGTGTCTGACATAAGTCCTTACTCTGTTGTGTTTATTCTTGTACATGGTATAAGAAGAGGGATCTGTCCAGGTTTTCCAATGCCACTTATTAAAGAAAGTACTTTTTATTTCATTGAACATTTTGCAGATTACATGATCACATAAGTGCTGGTTAATTTATTCTGTTCCATTGATTGATGTAACTGCTTTTATGTCAGTAACATGCTGCTTTGATTACTCAAGCCTAGTAGCCTAGTGTGATATCAAGTACGGCAAGTGCCTCAAACTTTATTCTTTCTCCATTCTGCTGCGGCTACTTGGGATGTTTTGTGGTTTCATATGAACTTTAGACTTTTTGTTCTAATACAGGGAAAATTTCATTGGCATTGTGATAGGAATTGCATTGAATGTACAGATCGCTTTGTGTACTATGGACTATTTTGTGGTGCCAAATGTTCCTATTCATGAACACGGTGTATGTTTCAGTTGACAATCTTACGGTAGCTTCCTTATAGATAACCTAAATCTTTTCTCTTGGAGCTTTTAAGATGATCCTCTTTCTGTTTTAACATTGGCATTTTAAGTGAGATAATCCTTGGTGGTCCTCCTGGAGTTCATCTTGTTCGGGACTCTGTGCTTCCTGGCTTGGATGATGATGATGATAATGATGATGGTGATGTTGACAATGATGATGACATTGCCAGGTGAAAGAAGCATGCAGTGATTATTTCTTCAAAGAAGCTTTTGCTTTTGTTACTGTTCCTTTCCTTTTTCTGATACCCCTATTATGCAAATGTCATGATGCTTGATTTTGTTTCAAAGGCCTCTTAAGCTATCCTCATATTTAAATGATCTTTTTTTTCTCATTGCTATTCTGATTGAGTGTTTTCTGCTACTCTTTTTCCCACACCATCAATCTTCTGCTTTATTTTCTCTGCCATTGACTCCTGTTAGTGTATTTTTTATTACCATTTCTTTATTTCTGACTTTTTTCTTAACTTCCATTTCTGTTTTTGTTTCCTCCTGCTTTTTAGTTCTCAGCAAGTTTTGTCTACTCTTCCTGTAAGTTCATTGAGCATTCTTATGAGCATTTTGAACTCTGAATCTGGTAGGTTGCTTATTCCATTTGTTTAGGATACTTTGTAAAGTTTATTTTCTCTCTTTTAAAAAATTTGGGATCTGTTTATTTCTCTTCTCATTTCACTGCTACTCTTTATTTGTTTCTTCATATGAGGTAGACCTTTTAGCTTTCTAGTTAGGTGTACTATATGGCCCACAGGATAGTCTTCCTGATCACTTGAACATGTTGCTCCAACAGTGTTCATTGAGAGAGTAGTGTATCCTCTTGCTGCAGTTTATCCTTGTCTGTTATTGGCTCCTCAGGTTAACTGACTCTGAGGACTCACCATGCTACCACATACAAGCTGCTGTACGAGGGCTGATTTTTTTTTGTCTTCACCTCAGAAGGGCTCTGGTGCCTGATTGTGGAATTAATCAGGAGATACTCTGGTGTGTTAAGTTAGCCAACAGGTGTGTTTGTTCAGGGGCTTTTGGAGAGAATTTTGTTACAGAAAGCTGAGTCTCTGATATTCCTCATCTTGCAGCTACCTAGTAGCAGGTACAAATTTGCCTCAGGTTATATATGCCCATGTTGGTCCAGAGACATGTGAGAGAGGACAAACTGCAAAATAAACCCTCAAGTCACCCATACCAGGCCTGGGCATGCTCAGCAAGGGTTCTAGAAAACTCTGTCTAGCTATTCTGCCTCGGACCTGTGGATCTTTGAGAGTAATTAGTGACTTCTGAAGCATAGACCCATGCTTGCTTCCCAGAGAGAACAGCAGGTGCTAGAAAATTATGGGTTTTATGGGTCAGGATTTCAGGAAGTTATTAGGTGGCTATAAGCTGAGTTCATCAGTTTAACACAGAGTCCAATTTGGTGTGTACCTATATGTGCACACCCTGTGCAGATTGGTTCCACAGAGGAATATGGCCGCTATCTACTGGTTATCTGAGAAAAGTTCTTTGAGCCAAGGCCAATGGTTGTTGTCTTTCCAAGTCCTCATCCTAAAGCCACATGACATAGTCTCTCCGTACGTCACTGGTGTCTTCTAAGCTTCTGTCTATGCTGGAGCTTCAAGTGAGTCTGCAAGAGAGTGAGTTTGCGTGCAGGAGGTTTAAGGGAACAGCTGATTTCTGGTAGCTTGCTGCTCACCCAGAAGGTGCAGTCCTTACTGATTTTCACAGTCAGATATGGTGAGTCCTCTTTCTAGCAGTTGTGGCTGGTTGTGGAGCCTAATGTGGAGCCCGGGCAGCTTGTTTCTCCAGGGGGAACCTCACAGCTTGGATATCTTTTTTGATATTTGTGATCCACACATAGTTGTGGGAACAGCGCTGCTCTGCATCTCTGCCCTCCTACCAAGTTTCCACATGACTGCTTTGTTCTATCTTAGTAATGTACCTTCTGTTCAGCTTGTCTTCAGTGTCTCCCAAGGGTTCTATAATTTATTTTAATTTGAATGTGGTCCTGTGAGGGTGCAAGCACAGTGTTTATGTACTCTACTATTTGGTATTTCATAGTGGTTTGTTTATTTCGATATTAGGATTAGTATTAGTGTTAGGTTAATGGTTCAGCTTAGCTTTACATTAGGATTCACATTAAAATTGTGGTATGGTTAGGATTATGCTTGAGATTAGGTTTATGGTTAAGTCGAGGTTTAGAATTAGAATTTAGAATTTATTTAGGGTTATGATTAGTTTAGGCTTAAAGTTGTGGATATTCAAGAGAGGTTTAGCGTTACAGGTAGGTTAGAATTAGGTTAGAGAAAATGTTTAAGGTAGCTTTAGTTTAGGATTGCATTTGGAATTAGCTGTATTTTGATGGATAGCATGTAAGTATAGGTGGCAACAATGGTTAGGTTCAGGGTTGAGATTAAGGTATGGATTGAGTTCAACATTGTGAGTTGTGTTAGAGTTGGGATTAGAGTTTGTTTGGGGTTAGGATGATGCTTCTGTGTTTGTTAAGATTTAAGATTATGGTTTAGGTAATAGTATTAGGATTAGGTTTAATGCTCAGCTGGATTGGTATTATGTTTCAGGCTACAAGTAGTGTTAAGGTTAGGGTTCAGGTTTGATTTTGGATTATGAAATGTGTCAGGATTGGGTGATGAATTAGGTTAACATTATTATTTGGTAGACACTAGCATTAGATGCTGGGTTAGGTAAATTGTTGATTTAGGGGTCAGGCTTGGTTTAATATTAGGTTTATGCTTAAAATGAGGGTTAGGGTCAGTGCAATGGTTAGGTTGAAGATAATGGTTAGGTGAGGGTTTAATTTGAGTTATGGTTATGATAGTGTTTAGACTTAGAGTTAGGTTTAGTGTTAAAGTTAGTCTGGAGATGAGTTTTTGATTTAGTGTTAAGGTTGTGTTGAGGTACAAAGTTAGCTTTGTGATTAAGGATTAGCGTTAACTTTGGATGCAGTCTTGTGCTAGGTTTGTAATAACAACTAAGTTTAGTGTAAGGGTTAGGAATGGATTTTGTGTTGGGTCTAATATGGAGCCTATTGTTAGAGATAATATTATGATTAGTGTTATGGTGAGACTGATACTTATGTTTAGAGTTTGCATAAAGTTTGGGATAAGTTTTAGTTTAACTCAAGTTAAGGTTAGCTTTCTGAGTTAGTCAGAATTAATGTTATGGATGAGTTTATAATTAGAGTTTCGATTAGGATTACTGATACTTTGGGTTTAGAGTTTGGATTAAGTTAGGTTATTCCTAGGGTTACTGTTGGGTAAAGACCTTGGTATATGGTGAGGTTTCAGGTTAGGCTTAAGATGAAAGTTAAGTGTTTGCATTATAATTTGGGTTATGGTTGGTTTTAGAGTTGGGGTGAAGATTAGGATTTTTTATATTTTGTGTTGGGTTAGGTATAGGGTTAGTGTGAGTTTTCAGTTTTCAGTTTAGGCTTTGTGTTTTACTTATCATTTGTGTTGGGATTAGTTTTAAGGTAAGGACTTTTGTTACATTTTGAGTTATTGTTAGATTTAGGGTTGGGTTATCTTTATGGGTAAGGTTAAGATTAGGGATGAGTTGACAATTGGAGGAGGCTTAAATTGAGGTTTAGAATTATAGGTTTGGTTCAAAGTTAGGGTAAGTACCACAGTGATTGCAAGTGCAAGGAGTAGGTTTGGCTTCAGATTTTTATTGTTTTTTTTTTTTCTGGTAGGCTATGTGTTATGATTATGGTTAGAGTTACATTTGAGTTTATGATAAAGATTAAGGTTATAATTAGGGTTAGAGTTAACTTTTGAGGGTATGGGTTTAGTGTTAATGTTAGTTTTTTAAATTAGGGTTAGGTTTTGTGTTTCAGCACTGAGTTAAGGTTAGGGTTAGGGTTAAGTTTAGAAACATTTAAGGTTAGAGTTCTGGCTTGAGTTGGCTTTTACATTAGTGGTTTGGTTAATTTAGGGTAACGTTTAGTGTTAGGACAAGTTTCAAGTTAAGATTAGATTTATGTTTACACTTATGGTTTAGGTAGTATTTTGAGATATAAATTAGTTTAAAGTCACTGTAGAGTTACTGCCAGGGACAGGTTGAGACTAGCTTTGAAATCAAGATATGAATTTAAATTAGAATAAGTTTTAGGCTGTGGGAAGAGCTATGGATACATCCAGTTCTATACTTAGGGTAAGGTTTGTTTTCAGGATATGGTAGAGTTGACATTTATTTTTAGGTTTACAGTTAGATTTGATGTTAAAACTTACATTTAAATCAGGATAGAATCGGATTTAGGATTGACTTTTGAATTAGGATTACGGTGAGAACTTGCTTTCAAATTATGTTTTCATTAGCAATGAGAGTTGGAGTTAATGTTAGGTAAATACCAGGGAAATGGTAAGATACACTAAGTGTCAGTTAGGGTTATTGGGATTAATTTTTATGTGAAGTTAATAGTGTATGGTTTGTATTATCATAAGGGTAAGTCTTGCTTAGAATAAGTTTTAGGTTTAGAGTAACAATTAGCTTTTAGTTTATAATAAATGTCAGGGTAAGGATTCGTTTAAGGTTGGAGTTTAGGTTCTCAGTTTTAAATCTGGTTAGTTTTAGGAACAGAGTTAGGGTTAGAACTAAGCTAAGTGTAAGTTAGGTTCCAAAGTAAACAAAAGCAACAACCTACATTCTAAATTGTACTATGTAAAAAGGCTGTCATTTTAGAATCAAAGCCATTATAGATATCTTACCAGACAAGAAAAGGTTGAAGATATTTATCACCATCAAGCCATCATTACCAGAAATGTTATAAGAACTTCTCTAAGAAGCAGAAGAATAACATTTAAAAATGTGAATAAAAGAATGATAAAATTGTACACCTATCGATAATTTCTGTAAATGTAAATGGATTAAATCTCCCAATCAAAATTAACATAGGGCGGCAAATGAATGAAAAAAACAAGACTTGCCTTTTATGTGCTGGCTACAAGAGTCCCTCTTGATGGAAATGACAATACATACACACAAAATCTCACACAAGATTGCCATGGCTATTTGAGGTCTCTTATGGTTTCATATACATTTTAACATTATTTCTTGTATCCTCTGAAAAACACCATTGGTATTTCGATAGAGATCGCAGTGAATGTATAGATTGCTTTTAGTAGAATGGCAATTTTAGCAATGTTGTTTATTCTTACCCGTGGGCATGATCTATGCTTCAATTTTTTTTTCAAAGACTTACATTTCTCTGAGAACAGGTTTAGACCACTTTGGCTAAAGTAATTCCCAGCTTGAAATTTAGCTCATCAGTTTATGTGAAGTTTCTTTCATTTTGGTACCTTGTTTGGGAGTGACAAGTATCGAAGGATCTGGTCACTGGGGCTTAGCAGCACAGGTAGTGTCAATGTTATCTGGTAAGGATCCTTCCAACAATGCTGGTGGCATCATTTTTTAAAGGTTTCTTTTCTAGTAAACCCAATCTTCATTTGGTAGATATGGGTTTTCAGTTTTTCATTTCCTTGGATTGCACTGTGAAGGTAATATTTAGCTAGAGTGTGATGGTGTTCAGTAGAAGCTATTAAGACTTTAATATAAAATAGGACTTCTTTTATCAACCGAAGTGCCAAAAAAAGCAGGAGCTAAGGGCCTGGTCCATTTTGTAAAGTTTCTTGAAAGGTAAAGCTTATGAGTTCCAAAGAGTGCAGCTCTGAGGTTGACAATGCTTTTGGCCAAGGTTCATGAATAATGTCTGTATTTTGTTTTCCATGCAATTGTAAATGGGATTGTTTTCTTAATTTCTCTTTCTAAAAGTTCATCATTGGTGCTTGAAATGACACTGACTTTTGAAGATTAATTTTGCATCTTGCTACTTTACTGAATTTTTTGATGAGTACTGTGGAGTTTTTTGGTGGATTCTTTAGGGTTCTCTCTAATATATAGTATCCTGTCATCTGCATTTTTCAGGGTGGCCTAGACATAGAACAACAAAAAGTACCTTTGATAGCTGATTGGATACAGAAGATTTGGTACATATATACAACGAGATATTACTCAGCCATAAGAAAAGATGATTACTAGTTAATCAACATGACTCGATCTTGAGATCACCATGCTAAATGAAGTAAGTCAGATAAAGAATATTGAGAATCATAGGATTTCACTCACACATGGGATATAAAATCTAAAGCAACACACAAACATGGTAAATGGAGACTCATGGACAGACAACAATTTAGCACTTACCGGAGGGAAATGGGAGGGAGAGGAAGATTAGGATAGAGGGGGTCAAAATTTGATGGCAGAGGAAATTTAAATTTGAGTACTGAACACAGTGCAATATACATGTGTTCCATTGTTAAAGTGTGCCCTTGAAACATATGTGATTGTATTAACTATTGTCACAAGATTTAGGAAGGACAATTAAGTGCTGCAATTCAGTGGCATTCATTATATTTATGTGTATGGACCTGTCATCTCTATTTAGTTCTGAGACATATTCATCACCCTAAAGAAATGTTTTATTTTTAAGTACAACACTCTTGTGTTGTACTTTACACCCTTATGACTATTTTGTTACTACCGACTTATTTTTTAATTCATTCCTGATTTTCATCCGGCACCCCAAATCCCCCCATCTGGTAACTATCAGTTGGTTCTTTGTATCTATGAGTCTGCTTCTGTTTTATTTGCTCATTCATTTAGTCTTTAGATTCCACTCGTAAGTGAGATCATGTCATACTTGTTTTCTTCTGTGTCACATATTTCCCTTAGCATAATAGCCCCTTTGTCTGCCTAAGTTGTCCCATTGGGTTACAGTTGGTAATAGTGTAATAACTGTGAATGGTGTCATGTGAATACTAGACATATTGGGTGATCAATTCATAAGTTATATCAATGTCTATTCACTAAAGAACTCACAAATTTATTTCTATTCCTCTGGCTCTGTCAATCTGTACTCTAATCTCTTGAGAGTGACCTGGAACTGATGATTTCCTTCCAGAATTCAGCAAACATGCTGCGATAGCACTTATCAATGTATAAAAGACAGGGACTGTTTCTTGCCCACCATCTATTTGCTTATTTCGATAATGCAAATCAGCCATATGGTGAGTTGTCCTTATGGAGAAACCATGATACAAAGAACTGAGTACATCATGTAAAGAACAAGCATCGAAGAACTGAGCTTCTATATTCACATGAAACGCAACCTACAAATAACATTGTAAGAAATTTTGCAAGCACATGTTCCAACAGTCAATCCCTGAGATCATTCCTTACGCCCAGTGAGAGACTTTCACCAGAAAATCCAACTATTCCATCATCAGATTCCTGACTCTCAGAAACATTAGGTAACAATGGTTGTGGGTGTGATTTCTTTTTTCTTTTCTGGCTTTATCGAAATATAAGAGACAATCTGTTATTCATATTTACACTGTACAATTCAATGAGTATGTTTACAAACAAGTTGTTTGTTTCCGTCGTACATTCGAGTTTTTAGAGGTCCGCATGACTCTTAACTGATCACCGCACTTCTCTGGTACCCTACGTCCCCTTTACATATTTGTACATTGTCATGCTATGCTCTATATTCCAAATCTATTCTGCAACTATCCATTTATACATCAAACTTTTTGCCTTTTTTCCTATCCTTCCAAGTCCCCTCCAATCTTGTAGCTCTCAAATTTTCTCTGTATCTATAAGTCTATTACTGTTTTTTTTTCTTGTTACTGTTTATTTTGTTCTTCAGATTCCTCATGAACTTGAAATAATTATATGATTATCTTGCTTTGTTTGACTAGTTCATTCAGCACAATACCCTCTAGGTCCATGAAAGCAGCGCCTTTTTCTATCCCTTCCTCTTTATATTGTGTGTGTCTTTTTATCTGAAGTTAGTCTTTTGTGGGTAGCACATGTAGGGGGCTCGTTTTCTTATTCATTC